>JALPQI010013357.1:0-35142 GCA_025490895.1 Thaumatotibia leucotreta | reverse complement strand
GCAACAGCGGTAATTTTTAAACGGTTTTTATTAACTTCACCGCGTATCAACTGTCGTCGATGCTTCAAATCTTGTGATCGATTTTTCGACCACTTCTACTGCCGAAATCAATAAAATTTGGAACTCTTATCAAGTCCCCATGACAATACAATATTATAATATTTGTATCCTTGTATCCTCAAAGCCTGATGCTGCAGACGTACTGCTTACCTTAACCGAGAGTGTTAGACACGTGAAAATGAAAGTATAGCATGTTTGGCATAATCAAATAGTACCAGCCTGATCTTGACTTCCAACTCCTCACTCCTGATGCTGCAGTACTGCCTACAATAACCGCAAGGTTTATCTTTTATCGATATCTTGATTTTAAAGAAGTTCTTTAGATATTAAGTAGAAACATGCGAATTTAATACTAACATCCAACTCCTCAAATCTGATACTCTAGTGTTACTGCCTGCCACAACCGCTAGGTTTAGCGATATGTAGATTTTGCAGTACTGCTTTAGATATTTGGTAGAAACATACGGATTTGGTAGAAACATCATCATCATCATATCAGCTGAAAGACGTTCACTGGTAGCCCCATATAAGCCCCCCAAAGATTGCCACAAGGACCGGCCCTGCGCCACCCGCATCCAGCGACCTTCACCAGGTCATGAGTCCACCTTGTAGGGGGCCTACCCACGCTGCGCCTTCCGGGACCTACGTGACCGCCACTCGAGAACCTTACCGCCCCAACGGCCATCGGTTACACGCGCGACGAGCCCCGCCCCCTTCAGTTTAGCGATTCGAAGAGCTATATCGGTTACTTTGGTTCTACTGCGGATGGTCTCATTTGTAATCCGATCTCGCACAAAGACTCTTAGCATAGGCCTCTCCATTGCCCTTTGGGTGACTTTGAGCCTTCTTATGAGGCCCATTGTAAGCGACCACGGTTCAATACTGTATGTCATTGCTGCAGCCCTCTAGACTCATAGGGTGACAGCGTGAGTGATTCGCGTAGGGCGAGCCGTCGCGCCTGCGTCCCTCCAGCTGATAGAGTGATTCGCGCAGGGCGAGCCGTCGGACTTGCGGCCCTCCAGCTGATAGAGTGACAGCGTGAGTGGTTCGCGTAGGGCGATCCGTCGGGCCTACGGCCCTCCAGCTGATAGAGTGACAGCGTAAGTGAATCGCGTAAGGCGAGCCGTCGGGCCTGCGGCCATCCATCTGATAGAGTGACAGCGTGAGTGGATCGTATAGGGAGAGCCGTCGGGCCTGCGGCCCTCCAGCTGATAGTGTGACAGCGTGAGTGGTTTGCGAAGGGCGGGCCGTCGGGCCTGCGGCCCTCCAGCTGATAGAGTGACAGCGTGAGAGGTTCACGTAGGGCGAGCCGTCGGGCCTGCGGCCCTCCAGCTGATAGAGTGACAGCGTGAGTGGTTCGCGTAGGGCGAGCCGTCGGGCCTGCGGCCCTCCAGCTGATAGAGTAACAGCGTGAGTGGTTCGCGTAGGGCGAACCGTCGGGCCTGCGGCCCTCCAACTGATAGAGTGACAGCGTTAGTGAATCGCGTAGGGCGAGCCGTCGGGCCTGCGCCCCCCCGGCTGATAGAGTGACAGCGTGAGTGGTTCGCGAAGGGCGGGCCGTCAGGCCTGCGGCCCTCCAGCTGATAGAGTGACAGCGTGAGTGGTTCACGTAGGGCGAGCCGTCGGGCCTGCGGCCCTCCAGCTGATAGAGTGACAGCGTGAGTGAATCGTGTAGGGCCAGCTGTCGGGCCTGCGGCCCTCCGGTTGATAGGCTGAGAGCGCAGGTGGTTTGCGTAGGACGTGCACTCGGACCTGCGGTCCTCCAGTTGATATACAGAGAGTGTGAGTCTCTCGGATTCACGTAGTGCGTGCC
The DNA here is from genome assembly GCA_025490895.1 of Thaumatotibia leucotreta. Classification (NCBI taxonomy): domain Eukaryota; kingdom Metazoa; phylum Arthropoda; class Insecta; order Lepidoptera; family Tortricidae; genus Thaumatotibia; species Thaumatotibia leucotreta. The sequence continues at coordinate 33,269 of JALPQI010013357.1, read as the reverse complement.
ATAGTGCCGTCGGGCCTAATGGCCCTCCGGTTGATAGATTGCATGCATTGACCCTTTATTAGGCCCTCAGTTCGAGTCGGACTTTCCGTCAGACCTGCGGTCCTCCGGTTGGTCGACTCAGAGAATGAGTTTATATTTTATAGTCTCGAAATTCGACTCGTATAAAAATTTAAACTTGAAATTCTCAATAAACCAAATTGATTGATATATTCCTTATTGTCAGATCTCTGTTATCTAAGGTACTTATTGTATGAATAACACGTCCATTTGAGATACTTCGGGCATTCAACCTTACATTAACCACGCCGAGCCTTTGGTTTTTATTTGTCAATCGAGATATTAAAATTTTAAAAAATGGTGTCTGATTTCTAAAAATATCTATTCAGCAGGGATTCGCCGCCCGTTACAGATAAAATAATGTCCATTACGTTTACATATGTGTCGTGATTCGTGATGAAAGCGCGAGAGTATAAACACTACTTAGCATGCATAATTGTATTTCATGTTACAAACAACATCGGTATAGTATCGGAAATTAACTTAACAATTGCACTAAAAACTTGAAAATAAAATAAGTAAAAACAGTTTTAAGTTAAACGGTTTTTATTGCACCAAAAACTAGAAAATAAAAATTTGTTATAACTAACCGTAGATGCAACTTTCTGTAGATTACTCACGTGAAACTATTATCACTGTAGCTTTCCCAAGTCGGATGCTGAAAGCCACGTTTAGCCTCTATGTCAGTGGATTAAGCGTTACCTAATCGGAAACTTTTACTAAACTAAAATAAAAACGTGGGGCGTTATTATGAAGAAAGAAACATACAAGTTCTAAATATGTAATTGTAGCTTTAATTTTGCAATTAATCATCCATCTGTTCCATCACTTCCACAGAGGGAAATAGCTTTTATCAAGGCCAGAACAAAACTTATAACACTATTGCTGTCTTGATATATATGTGTGTTCTTAAATAACTATAGTGACTTAATCACAATTGCGTACGCCCCACGTTTTTATTTCAGTTTGGTAAAAGTTTCCGATTAGGTAACGCTTAATCCACTGACATAGAGGCTAAACGTGGCTTTCAGCATCCGACTTGGGAAAGCTACAGTGATAATAGTTTCACGTGAGTAATCTACAGAAAGTTGCATCTACGGTTAGTTATAACAAATTTTTATTTTCTAGTTTTTGGTGCAATAAAAACCGTTTAACTTAAAACTTTTTTTACTTATTTTATTTACAGTCTAATACATAGGTAGTCAATGTGGTAACACTACATCAGACAATTTAAACCCAATACAACACGATTATCTTATTCCACATTCTTGATTAACTGACCTCAAAATCGGCACAAAAGGTGTATACCTATATGGAAATTGGCTGACGTGAGGTTAAGCAATTTTTTTTTTATTTTACAAAAATCTTTAAAAGTTTCTAAGTTTGTAAGTTTATAGTTATTATCCTTCTGAATTGCTGTACCTCTACCACAATTTATTCACTTTTGTTAATTAGTCGATGTGATTGGTATTAATCCATGATCAAATTAAAATTTGTGGATGGACCTAAGAGACGAGATTAAAAAAATAGATTATACAGTACGATGAAGAGTGGCATGGATACAACGAGGGGATAAACGTAGATTCTACAATGTGCTCACCAGGAAAAATTCTAAGAGCAAATTCCTGAGACTAAAAGAAGCAAAAAATGTTAAATGAATTTTGGTTACATCAGCAAAAAAAAAATTTTTTTTATGTTTTCATTGCCTTAATACACAAACAAAGGATTTAATTAATCAAACTATCGCAAAAAACGCACTTTAATTTTTTTTAAATTGCTAGGTAATTAAAGATGTTTTTGTTCATTTCATGTTTGTCAATTAAGTGTGACAAGACTAAGAAAACATGCTGACAAACTTGTTTCCTAAAGTGCGTTTATTATCATAGCGTAACGGTCTAAAACGGTTTTGAGAAAAAAATCAAATTTTCTCTTAAAATAGACTGAATCCAGAAAACTTCATACGACATTTTTAACTTCAAATTTGATCAGAAATCCGCTGTTGAATTTTTTCCCTTTCCTCATGGGCACATTGTATAAATAAATAGAAAAAGTATAAGTATTTAGTGTGTAAACTGAGTGGAAGTTCGAGCGGAGCGGGCAGCGGGCAGCGGGGCGTCCATGTTATACTTCATCATCATCATCATCAGCCAATTGACGTCCACTGCTGGACATAGGCCTCCCCCAGAGAGTTCCACAAAGATGAAGGTGTTATACTTGCCGCAAAACTATTTGGCGACTGAGGGCATACTGCTATCTCTCTCACTCTGACCTGGAAGTAACAAGTGTAACGTAGATAGGAAGACGCCTTCTTCAGTCGCCAGTTTGTTTTGCGGCAGGTATAAACAAATGCTAACATATGAGAGCGGCCTGTGGCCTATTTCACCATAATTACAAGTGTGACAATTGTAAAATATCACTTTCGCTGAAGTCACAGGCACTCGTAGGCTACGGCTACCGCTTACTATCGGACGGTCCATGTGCTTGTTTTCCACCAACATAAAATTATTACTAATAACATAATTACATCGTTAAATAAACTAATTTTTCTTTTCCGAAACTCGTGACAGTTGTCGCAAGGTTTAGTACACTTTTCATTAAATTTTGACAGGTTCGGCTTATGTCGGAATTTTGCTACAATATTGTCGTGTTTTTTGTGACAATTGTAATTTTGCTTGGCAAAAAAGTAGTTATTTACTGCTGATTTATTAAAGTTCCTGCATTATATTCTACGTTTGTGGTATACAAACGCACAGCCCTTCCGAAAGTAAGCGGTAACTGTAGCCTATAGACGCTCCTAAATGGAGAAACAGTAAATTAAATCGACTTTATGTTTTTATATTGCATAAACGTGTATTCTTTCTGGATTAAATGATAAAAAATTAATTTTGTTAATATTTAATGCTTTTGTCGTTACAAAGCTGACATCGAAGTTACCTTTTTTGAGAGTTAAGCTAATTGGGTGTCCCTAGAAGTGAAAATGCCCTGATTGCGGACGAGTGCTGCGCGCTACGCTCGTAGCCGATCGCGTGATTTTTCCGCTTTATAGCGAAAATGGACCTCCCACTGAGAACTCCCCTCGGGAGTTTCCCGCGCTCAAAGTGTTAATATGACATTGCTGCACACGCATTTCTGGTGTGACTTGGCTTTAAGTCAAATTGGCAAACCTTCGGATTCTACTGACAGCAAAAGGCCAAATAAAATTTTAATTTGCAGAATTTTCAATACTGATGTGATCCGTAAAAAAACCGGCCAAGAGCATGTCGGATCTTGCTCAGTGTAGGGTTCCGTAGTTATTCAAAATCGGCTGGGCCGATTATGTTCGAAAAAGTTTAATTTTATAGTACTCTTCATGATATTTTTTGGACCTACGGATCAAAAGTCAGAGGGGGCACAATTTTTCTTCTTCTGGAGCAATTATCTCCGAAAATATTGACTTTAGAAAAAAACTTTCTTTAAAGAAGGGACTGACGAACAGACGGACATGGCCAAACTATAAGGGTACCGTTTTTGTCATTTTGGCTACGGAACACTAAAAAAGTTCATCAAGTCATCACAAAATTACGAGTACCTAACATTCATAATTGTTTTACTATTTTCAATCAGGATGGGAAATAAGTATTATAAAGCGAATGAATATTTAATACCGTTTTTTTCCGAGTACCTAGTCAATTAATATTCATAAATACTATATGTATTATAAAATAAATGATAATCCAATATTTATAATAATCGGTGTAATGTTTTGCGGTACCCATAATTTGTAATTATACATAATTGAACAGTAACCTAAGAAGTAAGAACAGCTTCGTCAATACAAAATATTTAACAACAATTAATTGGCAAGTAAAGTTCCTGACTTCGGTAAAGGTTTTGATAAGAAACCAATTACCTACCTTTGCAACATTCTTGGGCACCCGATTCAGACTTTAAAAATGTCGGAATGATTCGATGATGTATAAATTTTTTTGGTCAATAATATATAATGTAAATTATATTGACTACTACGTTTGCTAGTCGGAAATAAATAATATATGAATATACTCTTTAAGGCATCCAGTGGGAATATGGGACATATTTTTATGCATCTAACACTTATTTAATAATACAATTTTTGTACTTAACACAACACTGAAAAAAATATTTAACTGAACTACTTTGGCTATTTCATCATTAACCATAATTCGGTATGGCGTTACTAAAGTTAATTTCTATTAACAAACAGGTTTGCGTATTAAAAACCAAACGGATAATGTTATTCTAAGTTAGGCTATTCGTAAATAAATGCTTGTATACGTCTTACATTAAAACAGTAAACAAATTTAAGTGTTCACATGTAAATAAACCGCTTGGTCTAATTTAAGAGTAAGCATTGACAATATGCAACAAAAACCAAGTCCTAGCTTCTAACAAAGACGATGTTATTATCCATAACATAAAATTGTTTAGATTTAACTCAACAATGATTTGCTATTATGATACATATTTTTGTTACATATAACCCGTTTTGTCTAGTAGAGTAAAACCAAATACGGGTTTGCTACTCTAGCAGACCATTCGCTTTATCTAACCAAATAAAATACAATGTGTAACCAAACGTACTTCATTATATAGACAATACTTAGCATAGAAATAACCAAACGCTTTTTTTGCGTTGCGTTACCTATTTATACTCGTCGTGTCAATCCGGCAATCAGATGCATCGTGTTGTATTTTTATACTCACTTCTCTTACGTTACATCTCGCTAAACTTCGATTTCATCTCGATAAACAATATAAACATTTCTTGGCGATCTATAGGTATTTTGTGTGATGTGTATGACATATGTATGTCAATTTACTTGAATATTCCTAAATGGAAGTTGTACCTCCACCAGCAGACACCCTCGGAGACTACCTTCGGGAATGGGGATTAGAAGGTTACATAAGGACATTTCAAACCATGTCATGTCTTTGTAAACCAAATAATTTTAATTTCTTCATTTTCCTTGTAATCAAAGAGACTCTGAAGCTAATGTATCAAGCAAAATAATGGAATTACTCGTACAATTATTTAGAAAAATAAATTGGTTTACAAAGATACTCTGTGCAATGAAAACCTATAAAGTGATGCAAAAAGTACTTTTGTTTGCGATTGTATTATTAAGTGATTGATTATTTTGATTACTATACCGTTCTTATAAATGACTATGAATGTTTCTATTATTTGAATGTTTCTATTATTACAATTAATAAAGTTAATTAAAATACTCGTAAATGTTTCTTTTTTTGTTCGTTTAGTATTACTTCTTTTTGGGTAATCATCGATGTGGCTTATAGGTACACCCTACTTGTAGTTAAATGAGTTGTGAATAGGGCTCACTGCCTGTATAAAATCCAGTACGTCTCATCACCCAGGGGATAAGAAAGGTGACGATGAGACGTACTGGATTTTATACAGGCAGTGAGCCCTATTTACAACTCATTTGATATTTGTCTGTATATGATCCACGTATTTTTGTCATGTATAACCTATTCATTTGGTTAGAAGTAGGCAAACTATTTGGTCAAAATAATTAAACATTTGGCTGTATATGAACAACGTATTTTTGTCGTGTATAACCTATTCGTTTGGTTACATGCAGGCAAATAATTTGGTTAAATATAATGAAACAAATTGCTTAAAATAATACTCTAAATTGGTTATAGGTAACAAAAAAGTTATGTTAAACATTACTGAGCCAGTTGGTTTAGGCGTAGCAGAAAATTTGATTAAAGTAAGTTGTGAATTCAGTAAGATTTTGACAAACAGTAAATTTGTTATCAACATACAGCACGTCTACAATAACTGAATTGTAAACTAAATATAACTGAACTTATGGTAATATACAACAGACAGTTTTCACACGATATAACTAATATTGTTTAGCAATACGCAACATCAATTGTTTAGTAGAAAATTAACCGAACTGATTTTGGTAAGATATTGCCTTACTTCGCTCGTCACTTTTTTTAAGTTACAGGTTGACGAAAGTTCGGTTACCATTAACAAATTATTTTTTTCAGTGAAAACAATTATTGCAAAGAAAAGAGAAATAGCGAGCTAATAAAGACCGACAGCAATAAAAAAAAATCAAAACAATATTTATTCCTTCGAATTGGATTTAAATTGCTATCATTGACTTTGGTGCGAATTGTGAATTGCGAATGGTGTGAGTTTGACCGGAAAAATCAGTTAGCACAGGTAAATCAAAGGCTCATCACACCAAAATAACATATTTGTTTCTTATTTATCCTACCAGGCCAGATTCAAACTTTTTGCACCTGTTTCGTATCGAAAATAAAAAAAATATCAAACCGAACCAACTCGTGTCCGAGTATGTCCCAATGATCTAAAAAGTTCAAGTTCAAAAGTTAAAATACCTCTCCAGAAGTACTCTAATACTTTCCGGCCGCAGTTCCGATTCTGAATTATTTGTGAACTCGCGGCGAAAGAGGCAGATGGGTCACGATAAACGAGATTATAACTTTTAGGTCACACGTACACTACGCTGAATTTTGTTAGTGACTCGCTGTTGTTGGCCGAAAAAGCATTTTATTCGAAACCCCGTTAGAAAGTTACAAAGTAGGTATCCTGCCTTTTCGCATAATTTCATTTTGCGGAATATCACTTGCTAACCAACTTTTCACAGATCATACACTTGGCCAACATTTACCAAATTATTATTTGTCGACTTTCATTTCGCTGAATTTTCATTTATTTGGTAACTAGGTTCGGTTAGGTTGGAACACGAATTCTCGGAGGTGTGCAGCAGCGTTCCCGAAGCCCAGCACATAGAGCGAACGGTGGAACACCCCAGGGGTTTAGTCCGTGCTAGTCGGACATAACCACCCGGTTTCTCCCGATCCTGGTGATACCCATAACGGATCCCCCTGGGTTAACAAAAAAAAAAGGTTGGAACACGATATTATGCGAAAGAAACGTCTACGTCTGCGTAACGTTGGTGTGCCATGTGATGATTTTGTTAAATGAAACTATGGGACTAATAGTTTGGGAAGTGGTAATACTGATAATATGCCATATAAGTTTTGGCAATATATTAGTAAACCATGCTACAAGCTTTTTGATAATTGGGTCCAGCTAGCTAAAATTAGTAGTCAAAAGCAAACTGCTTTTTCACTTCGTATTTGTCAGAAGCCCAGATTACTTACAAATATCTCCACGAAATATTGAATTATAATTATTCTCCGAAATAGTTCAATGCCCATTAATTTCATTCACAATTAACCAATGGTTTGAGGACTTAATAATTCGTTTTGTTGTTCAGAAGTGTCAAAGAGATATGAATTGAAGCATGAAATGGTTCCTTGTCGCAATATTTACTTCTTGACTTGTTATTTCGTTAGTAAATTGATAAATTCATTCGTTGTTATTTGCTTTAAAGAAAAAATTTTTAGTCTTTTCATGTTTATTCATGAAAAACGACCGGGTATGCCAAGCATTAGAATCCAAATAAGTCAACTTTCGAAGCATTTTACAAGTAAGAAAGTGTTAAGTACCATTTAAAGTTTCTTCTTCTACCTAGCGTTATCCCGGCCTTTGCCAGGATCCGCTTTCCTGTTACATTTTCCCCACTTTGCGCAATTCTGGGCATCTTCTACTGTAAGCCCATTCACATTCATGTCAGCCTTCCCGATATCTAGCCTTTGCTTCTTTGGTCTACCACGGCGTCGGGGGCCATCAAGGTTATTAACAGAAAATAATCACTGAATTAAAAAAACCGACGTCAACCGATTTCTCCAAGATCCTATTATCAGACCCGCAACTTGGTGCCAACGGGACTATCTTTGAAAATCGTGTGACGATTCTCGGAGATACTGAGTAACATAATGTAGGTATCGATGTTTATTTATCAAGCATTATTTAATGGCGTAGTAAAAATAAAACATAATAGGTCCCTGGATACGCCATTACTCTTGCAAGTAGTCATCAATCTTCTAGCACTCCCGCAATTAGAAGGCACATATAAATATTGATGAAGCCCACAATGACAAACGTGCTAGTTGAAGAGGAAAACTGAGTGAATTGCGTAGGTAGGCTTTCTTGTTATTGAGACATGGCACTACATCTCACTTTATCGGGCCTTACTGCCTAATAAATGATCATGAATTTAGTACTGCTCAACTGACTTCAAAAAAAGGGAGTTCTCAATTCGACAGCTTTTTTTACGTGTCATTTTTCGCCGTGTGGCAGTAAGAATACATTAAATTGTCACCACCCCAACTCCTGCGGGTGTCGTAAGAGTCGACTAAGGAATTGAAGTGTCACTGACCATTATTTGATAAAAGATTGATGATAGGCAGCAGCGTCATCATAGTGGACACATTACTGCAATCGCTTATCCGCTTGCCCAGCGTGGCGATTATGGGCATTTAACTCCTAATGCGTCTATACGCATAGTTAATAGGAGAGGCCTACGTCCAGCAGTGGATTATCATAGGCTGATGATGTGATGTGATTTGGCACACGACAATAGAACTACGAGTATAATATGTATAATATGCTATAAAATGTACTAGAAACTTCATTAAAATTAATATCCCTGTCCTTCCTCTATTATATTTCACTACAATAACTTCAATGTTCGTCTTGGCTGTGCATATTAAGTAAATGGATCATTGAATTGTAGATTGAATGATTTATTTGACAGGGCGGAATTATGTGCTTTGTTAATAATATAATTACATACATAGGTCACTAGATAAGTTTTGCAACAAGTACCCAAATATGACATGATCTTTTTTTGCCGTCATATTTCCATAAACATTGTATCGGAGAATCGGGTGTTGGTAAATTAAAGACAATAAAGTAATTGTTTTACTGCCAGACATGGTTTTACGGCCTATAGGCAGTTTTAAAAAGTATGAGATATTGCAATACTTATCTAGTGACGTATGTACTACATCAGGAGTAGGGCGTGCAAACCGGTTTTTATTTGTATGAGATTACGGTGAATAACCGGTTATTAACCGGTTATTCCATACTTACTAAAACTGGTTTGCATTCCCTAATAGGGAGGTAAAGCCAAGATTGTAAACCGTTTGTGGCCACTCGTCATCTTGCAGACTGGCATGGATTCCTTTTATACACTCTTTTTATGTATAAAAAAATAAGTAAATATTTCACGCAGCGCAGACAGGCACGGCGGAACCCGTACAGATTCGTCCGTTCGTCTGTCCGTCTGTTTCAGCCGATTTACACGGAAACTATAAGTACCTACTACAGTAATGAAATTTGATAAGGATATCGTCCTATTACTGCAAATACCAGCTATCTGCACAAATCAGGTTTTGGCAGAATCAAATTAATTAACATAATAATTAAATTCATTATCAATAACATAATACGTGCACAAAGCTGGTATTTGCAGTAATAGGACGATATGTCATGTATGAACAGCTATGAAATTATTCCTCGATACAAAATAGTCTTTTTTTTTTCGATGTACATAAGCGAACACGAGCAAGCGAAAGGGTTCTATAGTTGAATTACGAGCAAAGCCAGTGGTCCTAAAATATAATCCTGAGAGTAGCAAAATACCTTTACATCCGTATGTAACACAAAACTTTTCTCCTCACTAAAGCAAGGAAACTCAAAAAGGTAATTATTTGTTCACATTACATCAATGATTGTAATCCAAATAAACGCCACGCTCCAAGATCATCACTTTACTCACTAGTGATTAAAATGCGTTTTAACCCCTCGTATTACGGGTACGCTTTACAAGCTATTGAGGCGAAACACCATTTATGCGGAGGTAAAGCACCATTAATTTACAAATGTTCTGTCAATTTTGTGTCGAATAAAGCGACATAAATTACTATAGGCTTCTACAAGTATTTCCATGCGTTTAAATTATTACTGACTCATGGAAATATCATTTTCAGCGTTTACTATTGACAACCCGAGCAAATTGCCAAAGCGTATAGCTTGCGTTCCAGTTCTTGCTCGCTAATAATGTACAATTAATCAAATACCGCAATGTATCGTTTATCACAAAGGACGTCGCTTAAGGCGGAAGGCTTTCCAAACAAAAAGCAATTGTGGTTTATGAAGTTATCAAATCACTATTAGGTCATCAACTCAAGATGTCCACTGCTCTATAAAGACCTCCCACAAAACATGCCACAATAATCGGTCCTGCGCCACCCGCATCCAGTGGACTCCTGTAACCTTCACCAAGTCATAAGTCCACCTTGTGAGGGCCTACCCACGCTGCGCCTTCTGGCACATGGATACTATTCGAGAACCTTTCCGTTCCGGTTTTAAGGGCATTGCCACTTAAGTTTAGCGATTCGGAGAGCTCTAATAACCAATATACACTTTCGGTCCAAGAATAGGTACTGGTCGTTTATATAATTTCATACAAAAATACTGTAAATACGATGACTTCAAATATATTTTTAATGATATATTAATGAAAAAATATCGAAGTTTACCAACGCCGGAGCTTCAGCTGAGGACAAGTTACAAGCTTGAATTGAAGAAAAACGGATCTTAATCGCGTAAACTTATGTTTAATTATATCCTGACGTTTTGGGCATGACGTTACACCCGTAGTCGCAGGCAGACTCAACGAGAACGTCAGTTAACGCGATTAAGACCCGTTTGTCTTTAAAATATGAGTGATAATCGTGAAAGTTTAAATCAATATAAACTTGAATTGAGCTTACAGTTGGACTACATCGATTTGTGTTAAATCGTCTCCTGATATTTATTTATTTTATCTACCGGAAATCGTCATAGCCACACAAGTAAGACACATTCCTGAGCAAATCATCAAGCCCACGCACTGTTTAGAAATTATCAACGAAACATTACGCGTACGTTTTACGATATCGTAAACCAGGCAAATAGACCAATAAAACATAATGTTACATCATAACCTTGTAACGGACAGCTGGCAATTCATGGCAGATTACTTGAATGTCAGTTTGCCGTCTGTAACAAGGGACATACAGTGTGTTACCATGACCTTTTTTTACGTTGGAAAATGCTTTTACCTGCGACCATATTACATGGACGTCTAATGCCAGCTCAAAAATGCCCCCAAACATAATTGTTCAATTGTGCCAAGGTAGGCAGGACATAGCGCTTTACTTAACACCACACAGACAGGTATTTGGCCCTAAAAGTCGCTTAAAAATATTTTTACAGTTTATAAGTTTATATTATAATTTTATTACATTTAAAGGTGGATTAGGGTATTTCAGTGTAAAAAAACCGGCCAAGAGCATGTCGGGCCATGCTCAGTATAGGGTTCCGTAGTTATTCAAAAACGGCTGGGCTGATTTTGTTCAAAATAGTTTTATTTTAAAGTATTATACAAGCTTACAGTATTATACTTATTCATAATTTTTTTCATATTTTTTGGACCCACGGATTAAAAGTTACAGAGTTAGAGATCTCCGAAAAAGCCCATGTACAAAAAATTTTTAAAATTTTTGGGGTGTATTGGGGTGGCTCTTTTTTGATTTTTGATTATCTTGAGGGTCTATTCTACAAAATGCTATTCACTTTAAGCTCCGAAATGATCAGAAATATTTTAAAACCTTTATTATATGTGATGATGTTTGTATTTTTTTTGCATTTGTAGAGCTTAAATATTAAAGGCAAATAAAACTAGTAAATAATTAGAATCAACGTAAGACTTAAATTTTATAATAAAGCACATACCTGGTTGTATACAATCCATGATAGAAACTAGCACATAATCCACTTTATCATCATAAAATGAGTATTTCAAGACTGTAAAGTTTTGAGCGTATCGAACAATCATAATATTAATAACGCGATTGGGGAACAGTAACTTCCGACTGACTTCATGCAGGTAGTTACAGGTTCAAGCGCACCATATTGATTCTGTTGTTTGAAGGGGTTATCTGACTTTTCAAAAATACTACTAAAAATAGGTTAGTGCTAATATAAAAAAAAATGCATTTTAAGCGACTTTTAGGGCCAAATACCTGTCTGTGCACCACGCATATTTCGGCGCAACATCTTTGACAAATGTTTATAGAATATAGCCAATAAAAACCAATCTTTTGACGGACCAATCACAACATTTTTATAATGGCACTTTAAGTTTTTATAGGTTGACATTGAAATTCATTACCGTGATGCATTGAAAAGGGGGCGACACTAAACTTGTCAACTAAAATTCAGGACCGTTTTCGAAAGTCAATTTAGTATGGCGTGCGGCTTCCATGTTTTATTTGTTCATAGGCTTTTACGCATTCGGACGGACTACGGAGCATTGACCTCTACCACCGTCTAAAAACCCAACGAGTGCCATCACCGCTTTTGACGGGGTGATGCAGGCTGATCGCTTTGAGCATTCGACTACGTCACTCCAGCGGGCAGCCGAGCTGCAGACCCATTGGGACACCAAAGGGTTAGTGGCCCCAGTCCATTGACCTTTTGGCTATATTGGTGTGCTAGGGCGGAGCTAGCAGATGTGCGTAGCGTCTGCGCCGATCTCCAAGCCTGTGTCGACCGAGCAGGTGTGCTGCAGGGTCATTTTCTCTCTCCCGCTCCGAGGCCTCTTTCTGCGGTGTTACCATGACCTAGGCTTTTATGAAAAAGGGTAATAATACGCATTACTGGCGTTTTCAAGTATTAAGACTTAACAAATATTTAAAACAACTGTACAATTCATTTTATTTCCTTCAAACGATCAATGTAACGCGTGTCCTGCTTTTAGTTGTCAAACGCTACGAATGGCTGCGGACTGTCATTGACAAGCGCTAATTAACGATTAATTTTTGAGTAGGTACATTGCTTCTCACTGAGCTTTTCTGAGAAAAATTATTTCGTTTATAATTTGAATTTTTAACCAAAAATACTGACGGTTTGGCTAGAAATCGGCATCTCATTCCTCGGTTTCAATAAAAGCCTGCATGATGTTAGCAGACAGTATACATTGTATACTAACCTCGTAACGTCGAAGAAACAAGTTTTTGACACACACGTATGCCTACATGGACTTAGGCCTCTCCTTTAAAACTACTCCTATGGATGCAACCGGAGGTAAATACCCATAATCGCCACGCTGGGAAAGCGGATTAGCGATCGTAAAGTGTGTCCACTATTATGACGCTGCTGCCTATCTTCTTTCAACGAATAGTCAGTGACACTTCAATCCCTAAATCGACTCTCACGACACCCACGGGAAGAGTTGGAGTCGTGACAACTGTAGTCTTACAGTCGTCACCACGCGTCGTTTTGACAGTCAAATGAAAGGGAAAACTTCAATCATCATTCATCAGAGAGTAAATAATACAGCAAAATAGCTGAACAGCGAAAAATCACTGAACATTTTCTGAATAAAGTTAAATGGGCAACTTCACAAACAATTTTTAAGTCAATTAGTTAACATTTTTAACGACTTCAGAACTCACGATTCTTCTAAACTCATCTAATCAAGAATTTATTGAAGCTTCGATCATCCTTCACTGTTATAAAACAATTTTGATAGCGACCCTGCCTACGAAGCTGGAGGTTCCGGGTTCGAATCCCGGCGAGGGCATTATTTGTGTATTTATTTATCACAAATATTTGTTCCTCGGTCATGGATGTCTAATTTAAGTATCGCTTGGTACCCACATTACAAGCCTTCATTGAGCTTACCGTGGGACTAGGTTGATTTATGTAAGATGTCCCAAGATATTTATTTATTTATTATTATTATTATTTCTCTTTATTTAACTATACTCTTAGGCTAGGTGATTTACAATATGGTTATAAAATTAAAAGACAATAAACCATTGTTATTATTTTCGAAAGAGACAATTAGGTAAGTAGTAGTATTTTTCGAGAAGAGCACACTTTTAAAAAGACACGCTCATAAGATTAGAAAACAATGACAAACCTACCTACTGATAAGGTTTGTTAAAGACTGAAGTTCTTTAAGTTCAATTTTCGGATTCTTCTAATTTTTAAAGGACATGGCATGACCCCGTTGTCCCACACAATGGTAAATTTTCTTTTTGTGTTATCGTTGTAATTATACCCTGTGATAACCATTACAATAAAAACCGTGTGGTTACGATAATACAAATACATTTGTCACCACCCCAACTCTTCTCGCGGATCCTATACCGACTGACTATTCTTTGATAGAAGATTGATGATGGGCAGCAGCGTCATCATAGTGAAAATGAAACCAGTGTTCAAGAGTAAAACAATTTTTGAAATGCCGAATTGATTTGTTGTTAACTATATATTCACAGGAAGATATTCGGATTAAAATTGTTATACAAATTCATAATATTTAATTTATAATCTGGAAGGCCACTGTAACGTAGCATCATTTTGCATAAAACCAGCGTGACTCGGGTGATCGTACCTAAGGCAGCTACTAACAGACAGTTGATTCACTCACTTACTAAGAAACTCACAATAAAATCACAACGCTCACTAAAGCAGAATGGAATAATACTTATTCCTTATTTCTTCATTATACCTTAAAAAAGGTTGAATAACTCGCCTCATGAAAGTACAGATTTTAAGTAACATGTACATATTTATACCCTGTGTCAAGTATGAAATGTTGTGGAGCATAAATTAGATTTCCTGGCGGCTGTATGAAAAGTCAGGGTAATAACTCACGGGTCTTAATGAAGAGATGTCCCTCTCTCACTTGAGGGATGTCTCATATTGTATTTTATACTGTTTACATCATCAGGCTATCTCAGATCTCAGTCCACTGCTGAACGTAGGCCTCTCCTATTAACTTTGCGTGTAGATAGACGCATTAGGAGGTAAATGTCTATAGTCGCCAAGCTGGGCAAGCGGGTTGGCGATCGCAGAAATGCGTCCTTTATGATAACGCTGCTGCCCGTCATCGATCTTTAATAAATGAATGGTCAGTGACACTATAATCCCTTAGTCGACTCTTGTGGCACCCGCGGAAAGAGTTGAGGTGATGGCAAATGTATTATTACTACCGCCAACACACTCATTAACTAAATAATTACCAAGTAAAATATCTAAAATAAATAAATAATAAACATATGACCTACTTGAAATGATATTACGTCACGTTCACAATGTCCATTAAATTACCTGAAATAAAAAAAAGTTATTATAGTAGGATCAAGTCGTATACATCAGATCCGGTTACAATGAAGAAATTTCGTCACTATGCATCTTATTTATCATAATAAATTATGCGCGAAACAGACACTTCGGGGTATCTCGTGATAGTTTAAATTAAGTTTGCCATTTGAATACTATATTGTTCATGAAATAAAACTATGAAAACGGATAAACTCGCGTATATTAACTAATTTTAACTTCATTCCGACGTTTCGAACACTTTACAGGGTTCGTGGTCTGCGGATGACTGACAATGGAGGAAATTTGATAGATCTACCTCCATCAAAATAAGAAAGATAAGTACAAAACTACCCACCAAAGAAAAATTACTAAACCACAGACAATAAATTTTAAGGGTGGATGTACATACATATATTATGTATTTGGCGGTGGTGACCATTCCCCCCCTTTTTAGTACTGGCAACATTTTTTCAAAATTATTTTAAATTTCCTTATTAATCAAAATTGTATGTTTTGGTTTAATGCATGATGATCTTAAGATGTACTACAAATGTTTTTTGAAAAGAGTTGTCCCGCTGAGTTTCTTGCCGGTCCCAATTTTGGGATACCTTCCTAACAATACAATCATACAAAGGAAGGAAATACTTCTCAGGCAGTGGCGTAGGGATAGAACCGGCGTAGATTATTTATTTTGTCTCTTGTCTTCATTCTGAAAATATTTGTAATGAATAACTAGCTTAATTTGCAAATTTTGTATGTACATCCACCCTTAAAATTTATTGTCTGTGGTTTAGTAATTTTTCTTTGGTGGGTAGTTTTGTACTTATCTTTCTTATTTTGATGGAGGTAGATCTATCAAATTTCCTCCATTGTCAGTCATCCGCAGACCACGAACCCTGTAAAGTGTTCGAAACGTCGGAATGAAGTTAAAATTAGTTAATATACGCGAGTTTATCCGTTTTCATAGTTTTATTTCATGAGTAATCCTCGCGGTAACCGAAGAAAATATTACTATATTGTTCTTAATATTTTGTAAATAAGTATAAGATGACTGTGTGTTAATAACGTAGCTTTTTGTCAAACTATAGGCATTTTGATACTAATTTATTTCATTACTTTAGAATAAATAAATAAAAGTGTTTGCATTGGGACCATCCACCGCCGTAAACAAATGGTTAGAGTTCTGATCACGTACTTCTGTTTGTTGTTTATTTTGTACTCAAAACCAATGAAATCGGCCTCAACTAATATAGCCCTATCCTATACAAACTACCTCTTCATTCGTTTTGAGCTGAGTGACGTCTAAAATTTTAGACCGTATGTGTAAAACACAAGAATTAAAATTGCTTACATATTTTTGATCAGATTGTACACGGTATTATCATTTTTTTTTGGTTGACGTATGACATCTTGATGCAAAGTATAGATCTGCGTTATTAGTACATTACCTACTGCAAAAGCCGGGAAATAAGGCCTTGCAGACCGAATAGATATATACGGCTGGGCGTAGAGAAGGAGGGAAGGAGCAAAGGAGGGAGAAAAGCATTGTACAGTGCTTTTCTCAAACTTGTAGGTAATGAAATAAAGAAAGCAACTTATCAGTTTTATGTATTCAAGTCTGTCATACTTTGACGTTTAAAAACAAAAGAAAGGTGCTTTGCCTGGCCAGACATTTTGCATGAAATTCCTTTAAGCCGTTCGCTCGTAGAACCCGAAACTACGTACTTCCTTCTTTGATTTTAGGTACGTCAAGTCAAGTAAACATTTCATTGTAAGTTTGAAAAAAAAAAATTATTACTTAGCGAAACTGGTCGATCCATTAAAAGACTTATGTTACGTGAGTAACTCGTCTCACTAAATCAATGTATGCTAAAAATATCCCTTGTGCTCCGTAACTTGATCAAGAATGTTCGTATTCCAAAGAGAATTAGATACTTATTGGACTTCCTCGTTGCGGGTAAACCCTTCCATTGAAGTTTTTGAGAAGGTTTAGAAGGTACATACAGTTTACCAACTGAAATCCTAGGGCACTCAGGAACCATGTCGAATTTACGTTACATATCAGATTGCAAGAAATCTCTTACTAATTTCATTTCGACATGATTCTAGAGTGGCCTGGGGTTTCACATAGTTGAGTGTACGACTTACGAGTATAAGAATAAGTAGTAACTAGAGATGGAAAGTCTAAACAATATTTTTAGTACAGATGGTGCCTTTTTTAGGCTCTAGTGCGAGAAGTGTGTATGTGTATTAATTTAGCCCAAAATGCAATTTGTAAACATCTCGATCTTTAAGTTCATGATTTGTACATGTACAAAGACGTATCTTTGTATCTGTAACAAATCATTACATATAAATGTTCTTTAGAATTTACATCTCTAATTACTAATCATCATCACGTCATAACGTTTCTCAGTCTCCGTAGCCTAGTTGGTAGTGACCCTGCCTACAAAGCTGGAGGTTCCGGGTTCAAATCCCAGCGAGGGCATTATTTGTGTATTTATTTATCACCAACATTTTTTCCTTGGCCGTGACTGTCTATGTATTTAAGTATATATAATTATTTATTATACATATCGTCGTTTAGTACCCACATCACAAGCCTTAATTAAGGTTACCGTGGGACTAGGTCGACTTGTGTAAGATGTCCCAAGATATTTATTTATTAGGTACTTATTCTTATACTCATACCCTCAACCATGGGAATATTCTCGAACCTTTGGAGTATTTCAATGTCGGAATTGCTGGCTGATCCCCAGAGTTGTATACCATATAAGTATTCATAGATTGTTATGATGCATTTATAAACCAGAAGTGTGTTTGCTGAGTGTCACGGGAAACTGTCTTCCTATTAGCCAATTTAGCCATAGCAATCGCTTAAGGGCATTTCTCCGAGCGTTTCAACCGCCGTGACTTCGGTGGCCGTCTTATCACACGAATCCCATGAGAGATGCAAAAACTTTTGAATATATTGGTAGACCTAGTTGACAACTACCAAGATATCAAAAAAATGTATAAGATACCTACGGAAATCGGGTAATAATATTGCTCGGAGAAATGCCCTTAAATTGTATGTTGGCCTCGTTCTTCTTTGTTTTATGTGATAATACTAGAAATAAAAAAGTTGCAAGCATTGTTTATCTGTTTGTGCGAATATGTTCGTAAGAGGACCACTTATTTGGCTCAGTAATAATATTTATTATTGGAAACTATCGCGATAACCGAATTCGCGAGATAACTTTGTTTTAGTAGTTAGAGATAAGCAAGTGATATCATAGTTATTTAGGCAAAGCTAATACTAGCCGCAGTGCTATCCAGATCTAATAAGTTATTATAATATATGTTTTGTTTGCGATATATATGAAACTTTGTTTTGAACAGGTTCGTATCGCGCTTATATTTTGGCAGCCTTTTTCTTCTGAAGCAAAACCATATTTTCCTCGTATGGAACTTACGATGATTATATTTATTAAATAGGGATGATGACTGTAGTTAAAATAAATTATTTAACATTATGCACGATATAATACATGAAGAAATTATAACTAAGATGTAGATTGCAGTAATTTTTGAACAGAATTTCTATTTAATAAATTGAAAAGAACTAAAACGAGTATATCATTTGGCACTAATCAAACGTGACGTCACTTTTGAGTGTTTCATATAAAATTCCATAGTGGTGATCGTTTTGACAGTTCGAAAAAAGATGCTGATTTGACTTGCCAGTCATCATGCCTATTACAGTATTGATATTACTATTTTGTTTTACTACGAGTAGGACATAACCAATTATGTTTCAAAAATGTTATAATTTGAATGATGTACTTTTGATATTTTAAATTCATTAAACTTGGACACAAAAAAGGGTGTTATAAAATACGTAATATTTTGGTTTATTTCAATGTACAGTCAAATATATTATATTGTTACGGTTAAAGAGCCAAAAATATGTATATGCTCATGAGTCTCATGACTTTATTGCTTTCTGAGTTAGCTCATGTACATTTATATTTTTTTCCATCGAAGCCTTAATGAGATAATTGACGTCGATTGTATATTATACATGTAAAATTTAAATAATAACTACTTTACCAATTCATAAGAATAATATGATCTAACAAAAATTGTGTATAAATAATGATCCCGGATGAATGAATCATTACATTATTATGAATTTTCGAGGCACTTGTGGTCCGAGATAAACGAGCCATTTTCCGGGACCACTCGAAACGATGGAGGCAATTTTCTAAGCATGTTTATACGCGATTATAGGTAAAAACTTAAGTAAATCACCTGGGTCGCGTTTTATAAAGTTACATTATACAATTTCGTTGTTTGTTTCTCTAACGCACGCACATATTATATTACCTATTGGCTAGAAAGAGAGGCAAACAGCGCAATTATAAATTGTAACTTTATAAAACGCGACCCAGTTGTATGTAGTAGTGATCTATTCAAATAGACAATACATGTTTAAAATGCGAATACAAACAAAACTAATGGCTATATGTATAAGGTCCTAATTTATTAGATGCAGATATTTTTACAGCTGATAGTACTCGGTCTCTGGAGTTTATTAAACCGTGAAACATTATAGCTTTTACGATGTTTTTTTGGAGAAAACGGAAGAACAAATTTACTACGTAAAAACACCCTGTTTATGTAATTATTAAATGAAAACTCATTGAACAGATTCTAGTACCTCTTTTACGTACCACTTAACTGGAACTGGCCACTTCACGTTGATAAATTAAAAACTTGATTGTCAATATCATGTTATTTTCCGTTGGATTGTGTCGTTTGATGACATGACAGACAGCTTGTTATTGTGACATGTGATAATGCACATGATGATTTTTTTCAGACGAAATTACAATTATTTTTTTTGTTAGGAAAATGAAATCAAAAAAGTTACATGAAAAGATTTCTTAATTTATATTTAAAGTTAATTATTTTAATGTAAAGTATCATGTGTTAAAATATCTGCAACTAATAAATTAGGACCTTATATAGATTACAACCACATACAAGAGGAGCTTTTCTTAACTTTTTCAGCTATACAATTTTTAAACAGAAATTATAAAGTAATACGTTCATAATACTGTAGTCTCGTTCTTCGGGACAACGTGACGATATTGCCATAGTTTAATTTATTTTTTTATCAGACGATATATTCCACTATTTAAAATAATGTAAGGTAAGGTGGGGAAAGATGAAACGGTTTCTTAGAATAGAATAGAATAGAATAGAATATTAATTTATTTGCTTAAACATTAGGTACATGTGTGTTTGACTTGAAATCGTCCTTCTCTGCTGGTCAGAAGGACGACTTTTTTGCCTTACCCCATTAAAAAACGGGTGTAAAGTAAACCTTTATTAATGATCGGACAAAAGTATAGCCATAGCAGTTACATTTATCTGGCTATCCAATTGGCTATGTATAAAAGTATTAGTCAGTAAATATTTTAAAAAAAGTTAACAAATATGGCTGACTCTTCATAACATTTGACGTCTTCGACATATATCATGAATCACGTCCGTAGATATATTTTTACATTAATACTAATAAACATCTATAATTTTAACTAAAATGTATACGAACTCAAGGTTAAGGTTTTAAGTTGGTGGTAAAACCAAGATTATGTTCTAAAAATACGTGACTATGAAATAACGTATATATTAAAAATAGATTGTTAAATCAGGACATTTCATTGATACTTGTGTATATGTAGGTACATTATCATTAGAATATAAATTTTTGAAATAACGAAACCTGAAAAAATAAAACAATAAGTGGACGTAATTATGCAAAAGAGAACCAACCCACATGAATTTTTCATTCTAATTAGCACCTTAAAGAAAAACAAACAAGTCGATCTTTAAAATGACTATTTCGTGTAGATTGGTTCCTTTTTGCAGAACTACGTTTAAGTGTAATAGACACCTCCAATTGTTCAATTGACATGACTCTTTCCTTGTGACAGTTTAATACGGAACACATCTCACGTATCGCAGTACTATGATGCCACGTCTGTCGTGCATTGGAACGAGGATGGGACAACGGATAACCCGTCATTCGAACGAACCGGATACTTAAAGAATTTCCGGATTGACTGGTACATCAAACGGTCCTTTCGTACATTCTTTTGATGCGAAATAGCTCGTCAGAGGATTAACTGGGGAGACAGAGAAATAAAGCCTTTTTAGGGCTCCGTAGTTGTGGCAAACGGAACCCTGGATTTATCATATTGTATGACTCGGCAAATATCAGACATAAAAAAATATGCCGAAAATAACAACCCTTGCACCCATTATGGTTTTTCCTGCGACCATATATAACATGGACGTCTAACACCAGCTCAAAAATGCCCCCAAAAACAATTGTTAAATTGTACCCAGATGGGCAGATGGGCAGAACATAGGACTTTGCTTAATACCGCGCATATTTCGGCGCAACATCTTTGACAAAATGCTTATAGAATATAGCCAATCAAAACTTTCATGGACCAATCACAACTATTTTTAAATGTCGGTTTAAGTTTTTATAGGTTGATATTGAAATTCATTACCGTGATGCATTGAAGAGGGGGTGACACTTGTCAACTAAAATTCAGGACCGTTTTTAAAGGCAATTTAGTATGGCGTGCGGCTTCCATGTTTTATTTGTTCGTAGGGTTTTTCCAAAATCCGTAAACACCAATTTCCATTATTATTAACACGTTTAACGTATTTTTATGAATAGGTACATGGTGTTTCCTGAGTCACTAATAAAAAACCCTGCACACAGGTTTAATATAAGTCGTAAGTACAGAACAACTTCTAGTTTTACGCATAGTTAATAGGAGAGGCCTACGTCCAGCAGTGGACTATCATACGCTGATGATGATGATGATGATGAAGCAGAAATAAAACGTACACTATGTCTTATTTTAGTAGTTTATGCAACTGATACAAAGAGAGGTGAAATATCTTTGCTTATCATGAATAACGCTGTAATCGAAAATAATACTTGCTTCTAATTTGCATTCTAGTGCTGCTTGTAATGCAGCGTTATTCATAATAAGCGCGGATGTGTGTAGATAATTAATAAAGGTGCGTTCAAACTAAAAGGGCATTCGCTGTTCTAACCTCCCACTCTACGAAATTCGATCGGTACACAAAACGTGATTGGTTGATTTCGTAGAACGGGCGCTAGAACAGCGAATGCTCTTTTGGTTTAAACGCACCTTAAATAGACAACAGCCTCTCAACACCGTCCCCAAATGACGGTGCAACGACAGTAGCGGAAACGCGTGAGCAGCCACACATACTCCAGGAGGAGTATCGTTTTTAAGTCATTCCGTTGCCGGACACCAGACCGACAACATCGTTAACTCCTGATGATGCGTCGTATAGAAGCGAAACACGTATCGAATATACTGTTATTGGTGGTGGTTTGTTATAGTTATTTGCGTATTTATTTTTGCGACGGGAGGGTAAAATTAATTGCATGCAAAAAATACGCAAGTAATTATAGCGGGTTACACTAATTAACTACACGTTCTGTATCGCGGAAGAGCAAAGCAATATTGTTCATCCTTTGAGTATCGTTTGTATATTCAGTTCATTCACTTCTAGTATGTGCCCAATAACGAAAAGTAAAAAAAAATACCCTTACAAAATGTCGAGGTCACGTAAAGGTGCATTCAGACCAAGCCAACATTCGCTATTCTAACCCCCGCTCTACGAAATCAACCAATCACGTTTTGTGTAACGATCGAATTTCGTAAGCTCTGAAATCGAATTGGAGATCAAAAATGTAAACAAATGGGATACCACCACAAAAAATAATCGCGCGAGGTAGGTAATCTAAAATCATTGAAATACTTTAAAAAAATGTGCATTTACAGTCACTGACGGTACGTATAGTTTTTAAATATTTTACTAATTTTTAATATCATACATAATTTTTTTAATTATATATTTCTCTAGTTTTAATAAAATGTAGGGTGTTTAATTTATACTACTGGCAATGATAAGAAGTTTTAAACATTTGGTTCGCAGTTATAACAATGTACTGAAAAAAATCAAAACAAGATGGTGCTCCAAATGACTCTTTTATGAATTCATAAAAACTCCTAAAATTTAGCATTATAAAGTACATGAATGCAGATTTTAGTATTTTTACCTACAAATCAATCATTTTAATTTTTTAAAAGAAATGGATTCGATTGTAACTATATAGATGAAGACTGGAATTCGTTCCCAGACTATCCTAAAGATTAAAGTAACACGACATTGGTTTTCAATTCAAACATTGATTATGTTGATTATTTACATCATTCTAGCAAATTTTCTAGGTATTATTTTTGTAATCAGGAACCGTAGACACTCAGCCGTATGTTTTTTATAGTCATGTCCAAAAATTTGTTAATGATTGTGATACTTGTGTATCGAACATACTTTGACTTTCGCGTATCTACACCTAACATCAAGCATATTGTCATAGGTTTAGCACCTGTAAGGATAGTTTGTAAGTGTGCAAATAAATAAAATAAAATAAAAAACCCATCTCAAAATGCGACGTTAATTTATAAAGGTGTTAGAAAATAAAAAGTTGTATACCCCTGGAATGTCATTTTAACATTGACTTTATAATGTCATGTCATTGTCATAGATTGTTTACATTTTTGATCTCGAATTCCATTTCAGAGCTTAGAGTGGGAGGTTAGAATAACGAATGTCCGCTTGGTCTGAACGCACCCTACCCAATATGCACGAAAAATCTGTAGGTAGCCCTGTTTGTCGCGATTTTGGTATTGGTCCCCTACTCAAAGTTGCTATACCTACATTAATATCCTGCTTGCTGTCTTCGGAACAATTTTGAAACAGTATACAAAAAGTGTTACTAAAACGCGATTACAAACTTTTTTCATTACCTACAGTTTAGGTCCTCCCGTCTTTTTATGCTAGTTATTACGCAAAGTTCTAAACAAGACCGCATTATGAAAACCAGACCCTAACTCAATAAAATTCTGGATGCTGAAATTAAATACTTTTAAAGGAAAGTTATTATTGCCAGTAGAATCGAGTACAAACTAACACAAGCCAGATTCAGGCCTAGCCAAGACGCCAGCGCCTTCTGCAGCAATCGTATACGATAAGCGATAAGCCACGTCACCATAATAATATATGGAAAAGGTACACGTAACTTTTAGTTTGTATCTGACATTCCCATACATTTATTACTTATGGCTTATCATAGTTATTGTATACATACAATACATTATCAGCCTATGATAGTCCACTGCTGGACGTAGGCCTCTCCTATTAACCATGCGTATAGACATTAGGAGGTAAATGCCTATAATCGCCACGCTGGGCAATCGGATTGGCGATCGCAGTAATGTCCACTATGATGACGCTGCTGCCCATCATCAATCTTTTATCAAATAATGGTTAGTTACACTTCAATCCCTTAGTCGACGACACCCGCAGGATGAGTTGGGGTGGTGACAAATGTATTCTTACTGCCGTCACCAAAAGGCTCAATCAAGTTATTGTATACGATTGCAGAATGGGATCTTGGCTCGGCCTGTTACTTTAATACGATTTTTATCTAGATTACAAAGACCTCATACAAAATGTAATTTACAGCAGTAATCTGATAATTTTTTGCCCAACTCTAACAAACACGGGAAGAGCTGGAGTGGTGGTAAGTATTCTTACTGCCATCGTACGCGGCTGATTTCTCACGATAGTCTAAGGTCGTGGCCGGCAGCGGGTAACTGACGACGTGTCAGAGAAACCACCCTCAAACATTCGCGAACAAAACATTCGAACGTCGTCGGCGGCGGACACACGTCGGTCGCCTTTCGCCGGTCAGAAAACCCACGGCCTAAATGAAATTGTGGTAAGGGTAGGTATGGAAATTACGGTAATTCTCAATTTCGACAAGCATTTATCACGAGCTGTAGAATTTGACACGAATTCAATCTTAAACATATTTTCAAGAGGAATTTGCTGGCGCAGGAAACGTAATTTGTATATTTAACCTAAATGGACTCGGAACTAAATTAAAGTACTAAATCACATTACAAATTAAGCTGATTTTAGATTCAAAATGTATTCTGAGCTTGTTCGAGGAGACAATTAAAATAAAACATAATTATTATCAGTGAAATGTGCATTCTCAAATGCAGATTCTTGTGAAATATGTGTTGTGTAAGCAAATCTCCACTGTGATTAATTAATCACTTGACTAGGGCTCAGCATCGTAACCACAGATCAGTATAGATAGCTAACGGAGGCATGGAACATGTCGCAGCGTTATGGCCCATTTATAGTGTGACAGATGCGCGCCCTATGAGCCAGTCGCAACTTACCCGCGACTACAGAATGAGCTCGGACATATCCGCAAAATGCCGAATTGTGGCGTTATTTCTTGTAAAAATAGGAGTGTAAATAAACATTTCAAGGACTATTGAGTCACGTACCACATGTAACTATTGATTTTTTTAAAGTTATTAGTTGACAAAACCACGTATTTTTACAAATAATATATAACAACAAACCGCTGACATAAACGTCATAATGATTTTACTTGGGCGTACCAATTGGTTGAACTATTCAGTGACAAATTGTATGTGCGTACATTGACGGCTTAGAATAGCAAGCAAGTCACAATTTGGTAAGCGACCGTGCAATGTATCGAATTGCTAGCGATATTGACAACCGTACTGTCATTTCTTGGTACGGCCGCTGCGAGCAGGCCGCGAACTAGAGGTGCGACTGACCGTGCCGATGACAAATAGGGTCGATAAATTGTTAAGGTATTTGATTATTCATTCAATTTTTCTTTCATATTTTGACCTTTGTATCAATATCTTATCTTTATAAAGGTAAAACAATATAAATAGATTATATCGCGTATATTCATTATTTTGAGCCTCTTACAATAACCGTTGTCAAAGGTTGAAATTGTTTTAATTAAATATGTGACCATCGCGGAAACGGAAGATAACATTTGGTTTATTAAGGGTGGGTCTATATCGGGTGGCATAATGTTTTTATTTCGAAAAATTTGTCGCATAACAACTTTACGCCGAAAAATAAATGGCATAAACATTGTTGCGCATATTTTGTTATGCCGAAATTGTTCATCCTAACTTGGTTGTTCCTAAATATTGTTTGTCCTAATGATTTTCGTGTCTAATGTATATGTATCGAAAAATAATTGTGCATAATGGTGATGTTCCTACTATTTAATGTCCTAAAAGTAAAAACCTTTAACTAACTTTTAAAAAATTTTTTTATTGCTTAAGCTTAACTATTCTTAAATAATTCGCCCTGTTGTTCAAAGAATTGTACTGAGCAATTTGGACCTGGGAATCGGTCGACGAAGCCCCGCTGCGCGGGGCTTCTATTTCCGCACTAAGGGATAAAAGGTACCTAACGAACCTATCCAGGTTAAGGTAGGGGGGGTTCAGATTATTTCTTTTTTAATGCGGGGGGCTTCGCCCCCCGAGCCCCCTTTTTTTGGTTTGGTAAGTATGAGGATCTGTAAACAATTGATTAAAAATACTATTTGTAGTACTATAGTATTTATAGACTACGCCATTTACTCCGCCCTAGCCTCGAAACCTAACCAATCCACGTCGGTTTTACCCTGGTTTATTACTTGAACATTTTTTTAACCATTCACCCTGTTTTTCAAATGTTTTGCATGTTGTTATTAAAATGCCTCTTTGAATGAAATTTCGGACATGATAAAAGTAGGCGCAGTGAAAATTGACAGTTCGAGTAGTAGGGAAAACAATATTTATTACAATGAACTTTAGGATTATTATGCTTTAGGTCATTTGACGTTCGAGTAATGAATATAAGAATAAATATGGTGTAGGTATTTTAAACGTGTATGCGCAAAATTAAGTAGGCTAAACAAGTAATATGCCATGAAACATTATGCCAAACATTCTCGGCCAAAAAATTTTAGGACAATCGACGTTATGCGACACGACAGGCACCCATTAAGGGTACAACCGTCTAAATAGTTGTTTGTTCATTTGGTTCCCAGCCACAATTAAGATAATGTCGTTAATAAATTGCTTTGTTCATATTCAAATACTTACATGTTTATAAAGATTAGATACATCGTTCAATGCGATATTTTAATCTGTATTTATTTCTTATTGAATGATAGATCGATTTTAATGTTTTTCTTAATATTCCGGCCTTATCAAATATCTATGGATAATAATTTATCGACGTAGCCTCTTCTCTAGTGCCGCGCTCCACTCCGCGCTTTAGCCAATCACAGCGTGGCAAAGGCCCGACCTCGGAGACACCGAGACTCATTACGATTTCGCTTCGTTACAAATCTCTCTCTTTCATAATATCTATGATCGTAACTTTCAGCAATTTTCTCCAGCATATTTGAAATATTAATGTTTCTGTGAATATTTACTGGGAAAATGATTAACCAAGTTTTATGTAACTCCCACAATATCGTAACAAATGTGCTTACCACATTATTTATCCATACGTACTTAATGTTATGTATTTTTTATAAGCCCTACTTAACTATTCTAAATGTAACTTGTACTTAAAAAAATGCATTTAACGACGTCACGACGATGCACCACAAATGCTGGAAAACGTACGAGGTCAGCAAATAGTAAACCTAATTACAAAGCTAAATAACCCAAATGCAATTCTCAGCTTTGGATGGTTCCATAGATTAACCATTAAGAAAACCAAGGCAAGTTTTTCTGTCTGTCAACTGTTAGGTACACTGAACCAGTATGGAATTCTAGATAGACACAACCATGTCACAGTGACGACAAGAGATTTCTTACAATTTGCTTTATAGCGTCACTTAACGTCGTCGATTTATTATTTTACAATGCATATGCTCAGAAAGTGCTCTTTTTATTGTCAAAGTCAAAGTCAAATAATTTTTTATTCAAATTGGAATAGCAACAAACTCTTTTGAATCGTCTAGGTATTAAAACTACTTCCGGTACTTTCCGGTTCTAGCCCTACACCGCTGACCCAAGAAGAACCGGTAAGAGACTTGGCTGGAATTATTTTATCAAACAATCATGGTACATCTTACAACTAACATGCATTAAAAAAAAACATAAAATTGATTTTAAATAAATTGAAATATAATAATAATAACAAGAGATGTAAAGTTTCTAAAAAGTCAGAATATTTATATTATAAGTAATAATTTATAGAGAAGTAAAAGTAAAAATTGGTAAACTTATGCACAGAAAGTGATTTTTTTCCGCACCCGTGCGGGAATTAATTTTCATAGTACTTTTCCGCGCGGCCTGGTCGGTACTGCCGAGATAGCATGTGTTTTCAAAACACTATTATTTTAAACACTTGTATCATAAATAACTTTTTGTTTACTATTTTATTGTTTATTTGTATTCTGCCACGTATTACCTGCTATGAAACTGTTTTTCACATGACGTTCTCATCGGAAGACCAGCGCTGGTAAAGGCTAGCTGCTGAGATGAGGCCATTTCGTAGAATTAACTTTTTTATTTATATTTTAATTTAACGAAGAATCGTTTACTGCATATTGTGGTTTTAGTGTTTGTTATAAATAAACTTATTTCTATTTCTACTTAGACATAGTTCCCAATTGGCTTTCGCTGGTGGTAGGTCCGCCCGGATAGCTACCACCATCTTACCCGTTAACCTGCCGCTAAGTGTTTGCACTGCTGTGTTTCGGTTTGGGGGTAAGATAGCCGGTGTAATTACTGGCATAGATAGAGGCAATCCATTTAAGTCCTCAGTGTACGTATACGCAGCGCATAGGCGATTTTTTGATCGCTATGTCCATGGGCCTCAGTTCCTGCTTTCCATCAGGTGGGCTGAGAGCTCAGTTGTCTACCTTCGTCACATAAAACGCCCTACCGTTCCAATGAGGGATTTTGAAAAAGTATTAGAAACTCCTCATTGGTTTACAGTACGGAACTACAAAGGATAACTTACTTCAATACCACTTGTTCCATAGAAAACCTTATCTTCAATCAATCCTAAGTGATACGTCACAGGCATGTTGCCGAAAACTCATCTCCTGTCGATATGACGAAATCGGATTTTCGTCTGGTGATTTATCACTTCTCCCTGATTATTGAATTTTCTAAGGAATTTTATCAGATCATAGCTTTAGGGCGAGGCAATCGTCCCTTAAACCAAATTACGTGACTGGGTACCCGTATTGGGCCCAATTTCAAAGTGTCACAGTGACCTATCGTTTATTGACTTCGTGTTTATGTTATGTGTGTATATACAGGGCGTCCCAAAACTACGGGGGATTGTCGATAGGGTAGTTAACATGTTCACTGCGGTAGGGGGTCTTTCGACCCATTACAAAGTATGGTTAATTATGAATTAACTAGCTGAAATAATATTTAATTATTGATACGAACGATTAGGTAGGTACATGTTGATAAGACTTAGCTAAGTATTCTTTGTACCATTCAGTCTCATCAATATTTCTTAAGAAAGAAAGGGACAAACAATATTTAGCGGCTTGTTGATTGTTTATGAATCTATATTTCCATAAAATCGAAAAACGACAGCGGATTCGTTTAAATTATATCACATTACAACATTTTGCATTCAAGTACAGGAAAATTACATCAATATTCTGTCTGCCTTTGCTCCGGTAACAAATTCGAAATTTCCTTCAAGTAAACATTATTATAACTCAATGCTCTTCGATTCATTTTTCCATATTTACAGAAGAAATACTCACATGAATAATAAGCTAAAAATATTCAAAAACCTTCTCCAATATAATGTAGCGAGTCAAGAATTCGGTCTCAGCGAATATTTTAGGGAATGTATTGAATATCATAACAATAGGCTATCGAATATTCTTCCCACGTCGATGTCTAACGTAGATTACGTCAAACTAGATTCTGCATTAGAATCAAATCAAATCAAACGATTATTTATTCACGTGAGCCTAGTATGTATGTATGTAAATTCTTTATTGTACAGTCGACGTCAAAGATATCATTACGGTTTAGGCGCCAAAAATATATTTACTTAACTCTATTGCCTCGACATCAAGGTCGTGTTAATATATTTTTGGCGCCTAAACCGTAATGATATATTTGACGTCGACTGTACACAAAACATGGTAAAATACGCTTATTAACAATAATTTAGACGGTACAAAAGCGATCTTATCCCTGTAAGGGATCTCACCTAGTTAACCTTTTCGCAAAGGAGTTGCGTATAGGAATCAAAAGATAGACAAACATACACTTGTACTGTGGTGAATGGATTAGAGCAAAGTAATAAGCATTATTGAATCGTCAAACGCAATAGCAAGCTGCATTAAGAGCTTGCAGCATTTAGCAATTTTAAGCACAAACAAGATACACACCACGATTATTAAATAAAAACTATGTACTACCGGTTCTAATCCTACACCACTGACTGACTCAAGAAGAACCAGTAAGAAACTCAGCGGGACGATTTTTTTCGAGACAGTAGAATATTATTTAGGATGGATTGGCCGAAAGTTGACGGCAGTAAGAACTAAGAATACATTTGCCATCACCCCAACTATTCCCGTGAGAGTCAGAACGACGGGTGTACCTTCACGAATATACATATAAAATGAATAGGTACCTACACCAAAAAAACGTACTAAAATTGTACTACGAGTATTTACTACTTTGAAAAACATTGTACCTCTTCACGAATAAATTGCAATTGAAAGGTACACACTCGTCGTCCTGACAGTCAGAACGGCAGGTGTATCCTAACCTAAGTTCACCATAACCTAAAAGACTAATGTTATTACGCCAAAAATTTACCAATTTGTACTCAAATATGCAGTTAAAACTTCAGCAATCCGATTTGTACTATGTGAGTAAAGGTGCATTTAGACGAAACGAGCATTCGCTCATTCTATCCCCCACTCTACGCACCCTTTAAATGCACCTTAAGACGCATTAACTTTTTTTCATACTTATTTTGGGAACGCGCATCGCGTGTAGGCTTCTTTATGGAACTTAACCCTTAAATGGCAATGTACACCACAATGTACATAGTCATTGAACCACTTTATGTATTTTTTAAGGCAGAATTTATTGCTCTATATAATGGCGAGGCTGGAATGGAACGAACGATTTTTTTAATATGCCAATTTAAGGATAGTTAAGGATCCTTGAAATGTAATAATACATGCATGAAAAAAAAAATTTACAATGTGTCTTATTGACTTACTGATGTACTGACACTTAATTTGAGTGAATTTTTCCTACTTACCTTGCCTAGTTTAGGAATATTTACGATTTACCATCTTCCAAGTCCATTATCAGAAGTCCCTACCTGCTGCTAATATTTCGAGCATTTATATATTTCACTCTCATTACGCTTCCGTTAGAGTGACAGAGACTAATGCACGAAATTTACAAGTCCTAGCATTCCTAATGGTCAGTGGTTCCGTAATTGTTGGTATTCAATTTACACAACCGCATCATATTTCAAGTTGAAACGACCACGAAGTAGGTCAAATTCAACTGGCAGTGTTTGACCCAAAAAACAACAACAATAAACAAGGCAAGTAAATAAATGCTTGTAATTACGAAAATCGGAAAAGCTTATCGTTTCGATGTAATGTTCCTAGTAAACTTTGAAAGGTATGCATGGAACTTTGTAAGTCCTGAACAAACTTACAATAAGTAGGAAATCCTACAGTACCGATTCAAATGTTTAAGTTTACTCCGTCATCATCTCAGTCCACTGCTGGACATAGGCCTATCCCACTTAACTAAGCGTAAACGCATCAGGAGGTAATGTCCGGAATAGGTTGGCGATAAATGAATAGTTATTGACACTTCAAACACTTAGTCAACTCTTACGACACCCACGGGAAGAATTGGGGTGGTGATAAAATAAACATAGGTATTCTTACCACCTAGCTACCACCACCATGCGGCAAAAGCGTGGTATGTAATAAGTTGCCATGATTACGATGCCAGACGACTTTAGAGTAATATTTTTTTATCAGTGTTAAAAGCTAAATATTTTTCCTACAGATAGTGTTGCTGCTTTCAGAGCTTTTTTAGATTAGGAGGGAAATGTCCTGCAACGCTGCATTCAGTAAAAAAAATATCTTTAATTAATCTTTCAAACGTCAATCAATAGGTATAATTCTATATTGATGATAACGCATAATAAGTATTAAAATTTAAATCAAACATGCAAGGCAACATTTATGAAGAAAAAAGTTTTTTTTAAACATGTCGTTATCCGATCTCTAAAATTGTGCCGACTGCAGAAAAGATTATCTGACATTAGTAGTCTCGAAATGTGGTCAGGAATACATCGTTAAAGTTTGTTGGCATACTCATTTCCCACACTATATCTTCTGTTCGCTTCTTAGATGAGAAAATAGTCGATAGCTCACGCTTACTCGCCTTTAGTGAAACCAATATCCGTACCGTGAGTGTGTAAGTTACAGTTACGTTAACGTTTATTCGATACGAAAAGCAATAGCCCTACCATGACCTAGCCAATCGTAAACGAAAGGCAGCTAACTGTCTTTGTCGCACTAATATGAAAGAGTGTCAGAGAGGGAAAACTACGATACGCTACCAAGCGTTAGCGATTGGCAACTTGGCTAAGCAAGTAAGCATCCAGGTGGCTTATGATGGTCACACGTTTACCGTTAACGTGCTACTCATCACTTTCTCACATTAGAACCTGACAGCAACAACGACAAATGATGAACTTTACTTTCCAACTCATGGTATTATTATATCGCGATTAGAAAGGTATTTGAAAGTACCTACTGTTGACACAAATTGACTTGTACAGCTTAGGTACAGCTTACGGCTTAGGTGCCAAAAATATATTTACACGACCTTAATGCCAAGGCAATATAGTCGTGTAAATATATTTTTGGCACCTAAACCGTAATGATATCTTTGACGTCGACTGTACACTGTTACAGTGTACAAGTCAATCTAGGATATAATTCATATATTCATAGTTTAATACCTTCGCTGCGGCAATTAGCTTAAGTAATTAATCATACCTTGTAAGGTCGAAAGACCCCCCACCGCATTGAACGTGTTAAGTGCAGCGACTT
>JALPQI010013356.1:0-18161 GCA_025490895.1 Thaumatotibia leucotreta | reverse complement strand
AGGAATCGCCTACTCAAGCCGAGTGATAGCTACTTACAGTATACACATGAAATAATGACGTCTCACTTTGCCTTTATGAATTCGCAATGAAAGTTCTCTTATTTTACTAAATTAAAACAAAATTGGCGTAAATTACCGAGTAAAATAAATAAATAAGACAAAAAACTAACACAGATTTCAAATTTATAACCTGTGACGGTTACAAATTCGAGTTAATACAAGACACTAGCAAACGTCACTAAACCACTTCACTTCTTATATTTACATTAAATATACGACTTAAACTATTAAATTCACACTTAAAGGGCTTAATTTAACATTAATTATGATTAAATATGTAATAAATATAAGGGACCCGGCAAAATCAGCTGCTAATTCTTTGACAGCTCAGAGGCGTTTTTTATATCGACATTTCTAATCACTAGTGATTGTCTTTTGATCATCGTTGACGTTTTGTTAGTTTTACTTGGTCTGTGGTTTGTTTACATGATAAGACAAGTAAGGATGAATACACTGTAGGTATAACGTTATTTTGTGCCTTTTGCCCCTGGTTGCCATCATTTTGCATATTTTGCCCCTGGTTGTATGTAGAACCTGCTCCTTTCAAACTTTCTTTGATAGTCTCCGGACATTTCAGGCAAGCCGTCAAATGCTTCTGCATTCTATTCACATTTGGTATTTTATATTTTTTCTGACAAAAGCCGCAGATGACGGCCTTGTCTTCACAAACGCGATAGTGCCTCCAAACACAGTCTCGCTTGGGTTTTCCCATTTCCGATTCCTGGAATATAGACAAGATAATATAAATATTATGAATATGATCAAGAATAATTTCTTCTGAAAACGTTTTCATTGAAAATTTTAATATGAAGGCGCAGCATTAAAACCCTATGTTACTTATATGATTTTAAATTACAAAGGGTATTTTCAATATGTGCGTATAGTACAAAACGCCCCCTACAAAAATAGGATCGTTATTTCTTTAATACTATTTCTTTGTGACAGTATTTTTGCAATTTAAACATTGAAATCAAAATGCAAAATAATACACAAAAAATCATAAAAATTACTTTTATACCATGTATCTCCTGAGTCCCGTTTTAATTAATTTTGTAGGTCCCAGCATCTTTGATGTCTTGGGGGCGACTTTCTTTTTATACTTCTAATACCTAACTGTAATAATACTATATCTCCTAAAATATAACATTTATATTCTTACACTTGCACTGCTATCATATAGATTCCCTTAATAAAATTCCCTTAATTAAGACCTAAACACTTTAATAACAAGAATTTTACATAAATATTACGAAAACAACATACCTTTAACTTTTATCCAGTTTACATCAGTTGCGATGACAAATTGAAGGTCGAAATACAATATAAAAATACCATACACAAGTTTCACAATACGCTTTTTAAACCACTGAATGCGATGCGATACTAACAATTCTGACAAAGCGATGCCAAGCTGAGCATCAATATCCGGTCTTATCTGCTTGTCGTGGAGGGGGGAGGGGATGCTGCTGGGTAAGAGTAGCACAGAAATATGTTTTATCTTTGTTAGACAGATGCGTTGCGATGCGATACTAACAAAGATATGACGCATAACATGGAATCCGGCCTTATCTAAGATTAGAAATGGTCGCAGCTGTGTTATATTTTAATGCTTGCAATTATTGTAATTATTTTTATAACTTTAAGTCACCAAAACAGTATTGTATTATAAATCGTTATTTACTAGAATATTTGAATTTTACTACATTTAATGTTGATTATGTTTGAAAATATAGTATTATGTTACCATTGTTAAAGAAACAAAATGCTAATATAAATAACAAATGTCAAATTTCGTTAAAAAAATTATATACTAATTTACCGAGTGCATAAATACATTATTTGATGTAGTTACTTCAATTAAGAAATAAATACCCGCGTATTTGTCCGAAGTAGATAGATATCGGGAATTTATCGAGTAAATACTCACCCTCGGATATTTACTCGGATAGTTACCCATCTCTACTTGTCACATACTCTAATAAGACTCGATAGGTGTCAATAATATTATATTTCAAGCACTGGTTAAATTACGCTAGTGTTTGGTTTCGCCGTAAAAAATCCGAACAAAAATGTGAATTTAGCATTATTAGTTATTACTAGTAATGCTAAATTCACATTTTTGTTTTATTTACACCAATTACATTCATTTCTTTAATTGACTTATTCAAGAAAAATTAAAGGTAAATAACGTATAACCCATTAAAGAAATTAACTATTAGAGTGAAGTTATTTAATAGATTGAAAAAAGCATGTTGAAAGACCTTAATGAGGGTTTTCTAGACACAGTTTAATCCAATAAAGTAAAAATATATCCACCATATCCAGCCAACCAAATGTCCCAATGCATTGGCTAATTAATACAAGAACCAAAAATATTCAAGTAATTTTTTTTAACCCGGCGAGAGTGTGGTGAAAAAAAGTTAAACGAAAATAAACTCTAAATATATTGGCATAAGTCAAATGCAGGGTATGAGATACCCTGCCACACTCCCGCCGGGTTAAGGATCTTCTTTCAATCAAACCATTCCCAATCAATGCTTGAAATATCTTATGAAGTAAGTATTAAGCAAACAACTTGAATAAACAGTAGTCAGTTACCTTGACTGCAATAACTTTAGGCTGCTGCACTTTTGGTGGTTCAATTTTAGCAGGTGTTGCGCTAGTGAACACTTGCTGGTCAAACTGCATGTCCAGAATTGTATCTGCTTGTGATAAAGGCTGTTCCTACAAACACATCCTCATTATACAATCAATCAAGAATACTCTGTCACAATCACAAATCAATCTGGACCTTAAATATGCTTCGCTAATACAATGTACAATAACACATATTTAAACGGATAGCCATAGTCAGGTCATTTGAGGGTTTCAGCCTTCATCATACTACAATTTCCTATACTTGACCACAAAGTATAACATCAAGAGACTGAGAACCTCGAATAATGACCCAACATAGGAATAGATAAATGTGATAAGCTCATATTTAATGCCCTATTTTCTCAAGCATAGGACCCTTAGCTTCATAGGCTGACTTGGACCAGGCTACAGAGTCCATAAAAAAAAATAATAATAACACTTGTGTGCTGTTACTAAATTAAGGTTGACTGGTAGAGAATACTTTATGAATAGCATTGCATATGTGTTTTGTGCATTAACTTTAAACGTAAAAATCAAAGAAAGTAAGACTTCATTAATATAAATTGATGATTATTAAATTCATTATTTATAATTTTCATACATTAATTTGCAATAGATTCTGATCCTTATGTCTCTAAATTGACTCAATATTGTTTTCTGTGTGATAGCAAATATGTAGCCGATACCCATCAAATGGTTGAAATCAAGGACATTCTCATTGACACACTATATGTAAGGCTACAACTACATTGTCAGCAAGTTGGTGTGAGTTTATTTTCAATGAAATTAAATAATATCGAATTGCAACATTTTATACATAGCCATGCCATTAGAAGTATAGTGGCATTGATTTTCACTTTTTTTGCATATTAATTGGCTAATATATCATTGTTTTTGATAACCAATTTGTATTAATACAAGGCTCTGTGACCTTGAACACATTAAATATCTAGAAGATTTTATTTAAGCATGGTGCAGGTGTGAGATTAATAATACATACACTGGAGACTACAGTTGTGTTGGCACCGGTGTCATCATCATGATGCTGAAATTCCTGAAGATTGAACTGGTCATCGGAATAACCTGAAAAACCACAATATGTACTTGCACATTAATTATTTCATTTATTTTTAAGTATTATTTATCATATGTAATTACAATTTTTTGATCAATCTTACGCAATCAGTTATATTTGAAATGTATTATACAAGTATATAAAAACAGATCAGCTAAATTTCGTTTGTACTACATTCTGAATTAAAATAATGTTTGAAGCATATTAATAGTAACAACTTTGTTAACTTTACCTATAATTTGTTCACTCTCTGCATCCATGAGCATTGGCTGCTCTTCAATGGACTCAAATTCCATCGGCATGTTGGCTTCATGTGAATGTGCATCAAGTGAGATGTCGCCTTGGCTCACCACAACATCTCCAGGAGGCTCAAAGTCTACCTTTAAATTGTCACATTACTACCTTTAATTCCTTAATTTCTATGTACATCTATTCATAACAATACAATGAAAGCACTGTTACTCATATTCTGGACTATAAACCCAATGTATTGCAGGAAGTGAGGTGAAATATGTATTAGAGAGATTATATTTACAATATCATAAAGAAAACACGAAACGAATTGGTCTATACCGACGGCAACTTATCTATAATGAGGAAAAAATAGTAAACACAACAAAAACAAGTTCAATACTCACTCCCATAGCGCTATCCAAATTCAGAGAGTCGTCCAAATTGTGATCCATCTTGAAGCAAATATATTTCTCACTTTACACTGCAACTTTAAACACTCTTTCCGTGTCAATACCGAGCGAAATATAACAAAAACCCTCTTGCAAATTTGAGTTCAAACGAGGCCGCCATTTTAAATTGTCAAATATTCTGAAGTCCCTCGCAAAGTCGCCACGGTTGAAAACAAATTGTCAGAATCTTAAACAATTATTTACGACACGATAACGGTAAATGATGTATTGTATTCACTCACGCACTTGAACACTATTGTAAACTTGTGTTTGCAAATGATTTTCTACCTCTAATCAATGCGTGAAAGAAATTATGAACATAAAACTGCACATATTCCGATGGCGCTTCTTTCAATTTTATATGGATGTCAAACTTATGAGCAGCCAACATAAAAAAAGTAACAATGGACGCGTTGGCTGCGTTCGTAATAAACAATTTCTAAAATGAGTTAAAGTATGTGGAAAAAAATCAACAGCATTAAATTAAACTAATATTTTATTATAATTTAATGTATTACAGTTATAAGAATGCAAACAAAAATGATTATATTCCCATAGATTGAAAATTAGCCAAATTAGCTAAAGTCATGGACACCAACACAACGAAAATTACCAAATGCGTTCAGGAATAATTTTCATAAGGATGTAGTTTTCCGGTTTTTAAACTTAAAAGTAAGGACCATCGATTTCAATTTATATTCGATTGTACTCCCATTTACGGTTTACTTTTAGTTTATTTCCCACTATATCACTATACGCCGCTGTCAAAATTGTCAAAAAGTCAAAACGTACAGCAATATTTTTATTTTACTTTTATAGTAAAATGTCGACAAATTAACGAATAATAGCCGCTTAATTTGTCTTTTTTCTTTAAAGACATCACAGTTTTGCTTTAAGAAAGACGAATTTGATTATTTCATGATGCCTCTGAACTTACAATCAGTCCGGCAATATTTGAATGATCTGAGGAATTGTGGTGGCTTACACAAAGATCAAGCTGAAAAGTAAGTTATTGTTATATTAAATAGATTTTGCACAAGTGAAATACATCACAATATAAATTATATGTCGTTCTTAGGTACCGGAATGTTCTTATGGAAATACTCAAAAATCCTGAGGGTGATTTAGCAGACTCACTCAAAGCATTTGTAGAAGCAAGTAAGTTATTTTTTTGCTTTTTGAAGTCGTCAATGTGGACATCGTGCTAGCAAAAACCTAGCTTTCGTCTTTGGTTACCTTGATACTTCATCAATTTGTTAACCAATTCTTCTGAATGTAATGCTTATCTTGCATGCAATATTTTTTCAGTTGTAAATGAGAATGTGAGCTTGGTGATCTCCCGACAGCTACTCACAGATGTCAGCACACACCTCGCGCTGTTGCCAGACCCTGTGTCACAGGATGTCTCACACTTTGCTTTAGACGTCATTCAACCAAGAGTCATCTCATTTGAAGAACAGGTACTTACTACTATACAGGTTTATTAAAATATTATCATCCTCTGTAGGATAAGATCAATTTGTACTTGCATTAGGTCAAATAGATCTGTTGCTGCATCAATAATCAATATGCACAATAATTGGTAACTGACCTTACCGTCTCATAGAATTACTGTCATCTCATAGAATTACTCCATGATACTAAGAGTATATTATTTTACAAAGTTTTGTAATTAAGGTTTTTATTTTTACTTTTCATTGTATTTCTCTATATGTTAGATTTAATTGTATATTCATGTTCAATATTTTAGCATAAATATTAATATATCACAAAAGCATATTTATGGAAGTAACAGTTGATCCATCAAAGCATTTTTTATTTTACAAAGTTGCTTTAGAAAGAAAAACCAGTCAATTGCAAGTTAGACTTGTGTGGAGAGGGTTCATTATTGGCAATATTCCAATTTTTTATGACATTTTAAAATACTATAGACTTCTTATAGGTTTATCTGTAAACTATTTTCTGCAATTTTTGCAATATATAAAGCCCATTACCAATAACCTAATCCAATATTGTGCAAGTGGGGTATAGTCAATTGTTAACTAGGGGTCGAAAGTCATCCATTGCACCTGAGATATTTCTGGCGTTCGAATAATGAGAGCACCAATAATTCGAGAATCAATGGGTCTCTTCCATCTGAATTAAACACTACTGTTCATTTCGACTTTGAGGAAAGTAAAAGATCAATTTAGTTGTCAGTAAAAAATACTTTCAACCATAGAGAAAAACTTTCAATCCACCTAACTACGAAAATTGAAGTTTTGTATCAGGAGAGATGAAAAAAATATTACACACATTGTGAACTGACCAGAACCATCTATCTACAGGTTGCAAGCATCCGACAGCATCTGGCAGACATTTACGAGCGCAACCAGAACTGGAAGGAGGCTGCAAATGTATTGGTTGGAATTCCTTTAGAAACTGGTCAAAAGTAAGCTCATTATTATCTAGCTGCCTCAGCGACAATTTTCTGATCAGTTGGGGCAGTGTGGATGTGGGTATTTCTTATTTAGTTTGACAGCTGTGTCACTACCATTATTCGAAAGTTAATGGTTTCCAGTAAATCCATCATTTTGATACTTATTTGAAAAGTAGCCCTGCGTCAACCTTTCTGTTCATATAATTATGTTTTTATTGATTTCCGTTAAATTAAAGGGAAGCTTATTTAGGTCAAGAATAATCAATTTCTCTAAGAAACTAATGTCTTAACTCTTACTGTTATTGAGTTGTTAAAAAAATAAGTTTAATGACCAGTGATCGGCACCACCCGTGCCACACGGCGGTATTTCGTGTAAAAAAAATATACGGATATGACTGATATTTTTTTATTTAATACTACTGTGTTACACACACTCGAACATATTTTTTGAAACAAAAACATGACATAATAAATAAAGTTTATTTTAAAGTTACTATAGAAACCACACAGTGTGACACGGGTGGTGCCGATCTCTGTTAATGACTGAACAAAGTATATTGCAACCTTTATTACATCCTAATGTTACTTATTTTGACATGTGCCGTGAGTCACCTGAGATCTTATTCTTAAGGTTCTCTCACACTTGCCATTGCAATTATTATGTATGAAAACGAATATTTTTTTTTTTAAGAAATTAAAAATAGCCGATATACCATGCAACTTCTATTAATGTCCCAAGTAACCTGTCCAATTTAACGGAAATCTAAAAAAACACCCTGTATAGAAAATGAAGTATAAGTAATGTTAACTTTCAAATCTGTGACAATGACAACTCACAAACCTAATTGAGAAATACCCATGTGCCTCGCCCGAGGCATGAGGGCACTCACGCTTTTGCTTTAAATATGTTTTTGTTTTAAGATGCATTCAGACCAAACGAGCATTCGCCTACTCTACGAAATTCGATTGTTACACAAAATGTGATTCGTTAATTTCGCTGGGGGATAGAACAGCTAATGCTCGTTTGGTCTGCATGCACCTTCAGTATTCTACAACCTACTTTGTAGCTTACAATAAGAAACAAATTGGCTTGCATCTTGTGAATGAAAATTCGAAAGTATTGTTACTAGGTAGTTCTACTTAGAATAAAGAATCGATAGACTTTGACGTGCAAAACCTTACTACAAAAACATTAACATCAAGTTAAATTAAATATTCT
The DNA here is from genome assembly GCA_025490895.1 of Thaumatotibia leucotreta. Lineage (NCBI taxonomy): Eukaryota > Metazoa > Arthropoda > Insecta > Lepidoptera > Tortricidae > Thaumatotibia > Thaumatotibia leucotreta. Next base: position 10,068 of record JALPQI010013356.1, on the reverse strand, counting down.
AAATTAGAAAAGGGCATCCCTCTCATATATGAGAGGAGGCCTGTGCCCGGCAGTGGGACATTATATAGGCTAAAATATTTTTTTTTTTAGAAAAAGTCTATTAAAACAAGATTGATTATGTCACAGGCAATACTCTGTAGACTACAAGCTAGAGACATACCTGAAGATCGCCCGGCTGTACTTGGAAGTGGACGACCCGGTGCAAGCGGAGGCCTACGTGAACCGGGCGTCGCTGCTGCAGGCCGAGACTACTAATGAGCAGCTTCAGATTTACTACAAAGTGTGCTACGCGCGCGTCTTAGATTATAGGAGGTTAGTCACCCGAACTACAAGTTTTAGATGAGATATCAAGTCACAGTTTAGGGCTCATGCATAAATCATGCGAGGTTTTTTCGGCTACTTTTTGATGTTTGGTGAGTTTCTTGGCTATCCCTCCCCCTAGCAGTAGCTATTTTTCTCATTCAACAACTTTTGACGTTCGCTCGCCGCAAAATTCACAATATTTCTTAGTTTGAACATCATAGAAAAATACACGTGAGGTCTCCTTGTACCCTCCCTCCCCTAACGTGATCTTTCGTGATGTTTTCTTGGACCCCCTCCCCCCCTATAGGACCTCGCGTGATTTATGCACAAGCCCTAGTATACAATGTGCTATTTAAGGGTTTACATTTGCATTACAGCATTTGTAGCTTCATAATACTCTTAATCATCCTTATTTAGTTCAAAAAAACTGAAATAGTACATTGTGCATCGAGGGAGGTAAGTACGGAATTACTAACGAGAGTGTTAGAAGCCCGACGCCGTTAGGCGGAGGGCTTTTATGACTCGAGTTAGTATTCCGCTTACCGACCGTGATGCATACAATGTTTTTCATCACACTTGCCGACAAAAAAATAAGTTTTAAGAAATAACATTATTAAATGACGTACTGACATTTCTATTACTCCCTAGGGAATTTCACTTTTCTATTACTCCCGCTGCGCGCGCAAACAATGGCGCGCTTAGACAGCAAGTGTGATGAAAATATTATTTTGCCTAATATGAAGTAATGTGATGTGAGTTGCAGATTTCTAAGAATGAACTTTTGACAGTTATAGATTAATTATTAACATGGGGGTAAGACTCACCATTTTTCCGATAGTCTTAACGTCATATACAGTGTTTTTTTAAAATGGGACAGTATGAGGAAATCGAAAACTATAGAAGATACAAGGAAGCTGTCTTAGGAGACATTAGCTATTTTTTTGAGATAATAATTTTGGCATTTTCAAAATTTTGGCCAAGTGCGAGTTGTACCTAAAAATTAAAAAATTGATAAAAAAAAATTTTGACGCGGATCGACGTGATTTCATGCGTAGACAATTTTATTGTATTGGATAAAAAATTCTGAACAGCAGAAGTTAGTCAAATTTAAGAAAACCATTTCTCATATTATATCCACTGTGAAGTGTCTACCTACTACTGCAAGGTCAATATTTAAAAAAGTTTTCGAACACGACATTTGAATTTGGAACGTTTCACCACTTAAAAACAAACACTCTGTATATAAGACTTATTTCTAAACTGTCAAAAGTTCATTCTTAGAAATCAGCAACTATATATTATATTCTGATTGTCTTTGTTCCACAGAAAGTTCATAGAAGCGGCACAGAGATACAATGAGCTGTCGTACCGCAACATCATCCACGAGGACGAGCGCATGACGTGTCTGAGGAACGCTCTCATCTGCACCGTGCTGGCCTCCGCAGGTATTGTATACTTGTTCCATGTCCCACAGGAGGTACATCCAGGCGGCGCAGGGTACAACGAGCTGTCGTACCGCAACATCATCCACGAGGACGACATGACGTGTCTGAGGAACGCTCTCATCTGCACCGTGCTGGCCTCCGCAGGTATTGTATACTTGTTCCATGTCCCACAGGAGGTACAGCCAGGCGGCGCAGGGTACAACGAGCTGTCGTACCGCAACATCATCCACGAGGACGACATGACGTGTCTGAGGAACGCTCTCATCTGCACCGTGCTGGCCTCCGCAGGTATTGTATACTTGTTCCATGTTGTCCCACAGGAGGTACATACAGGCGGCGCAGGGTACAACGAGCTGTCGTACCGCAACATCATCCACGAGGACGACATGACGTGTCTGAGGAACGCTCTCATCTGCACCGTGCTGGCCTCCGCAGGTATTGTATACTTGTTGTCCCACAGGAGGTACATACAGGCGGCGCAGGGTACAACGAGCTGTCGTACTGCAACATCATCCACGAGGACGACATGACGTGTCTGAGGAACGCTCTCATCTGCACCGTGCTGGCCTCCGCAGGTATTGTATACTTGTTCCATGTCCCACAGGAGGTACAGCCAGGCGGCGCAGGGTACAACGAGCTGTCGTACCGCAACATCATCCACGAGGACGACATGACGTGTCTGAGGAACGCTCTCATCTGCACCGTGCTGGCCTCCGCAGGTATTGTATACTTGTTCCATGTCCCACAGGAGGTACAGCCAGGCGGCGCAGGGTACAACGAGCTGTCGTACCGCAACATCATCCACGAGGACGACATGACGTGTCTGAGGAACGCTCTCATCTGCACCGTGCTGGCCTCCGCAGGTATTGTATACTTGTTCCATGTTGTCCCACAGGAGGTACATACAGGCGGCGCAGGGTACAACGAGCTGTCGTACCGCAACATCATCCACGAGGACGACATGACGTGTCTGAGGAACGCTCTCATCTGCACCGTGCTGGCCTCCGCAGGTATTGTATACTTGTTCCATGTCCCACAGGAGGTACAGCCAGGCGGCGCAGGGATACAACGAGCTGTCGCACCGCAACATTATTAATCAAGCCGAAAATACCTACTACCACTTGGTAGAATAAATGTTTAAATTTTATAAGGGTACCTCTCTCAGCAGTAAAGTGGGGATAATTTTTTTCATCATCATCATCATCATCAGCCCATGTTAGTCCACTGCTGGACGTAGGCCTCTCCTATTAACTATGCGTATAGATGCATTAGGAGGTAAATGCCCATAATTATGATTTTTTTAGTTCACTGTAATCCTATAGTGTGGGTCCTGTGGGGTATCGTTGAATAGAAAAAGAATAAGGATTCCATAAAGTTTTTTTCGTCCTTAAAGTCAATATTTTCGGAAATAATCTCTCCAGAAGAAAAAAAAATTGTGCTTCTTGATATTTCACGGACCCATTAAAACAGGTCAGCAGAGATCCCGGATGCTAGCAACGTTGTTCAAAGACGAGCGCTGCCAGCAGCTGCCAGCCTACTCCATCCTCGAGAAGATGTACCTGGACCGCATCATCCGCCGCTCCGAACTGCACGAGTTCGAAGCGCTCATGCAGACACACCAGAAGGTTCTATTCTCTTTTAGGCTCTTGTCTTGTAAGAACAGATATTGTTCAGAAATGAAAGCTCTTCTTCGGTTTTAAGGCGTATCTCCGTAACCGTCACCTGGCAAATTTAATTTCCTTAATGGGCCATATACAAACATACCCCCTTATTCATAAACGTTTGTTAACTTAACAAGCCGCTAATAATTGTTTGTCCCTTTTGCTCTTATGGACGCATTGTTAAGACCGAAAGGGACAAACAATTATTAGCGGCTTGTTAAGTCAACAAACGTTTATGAATAAGGGGGTTAGGCTTTTGTCTTGCAAGAGCAGGATGCTTAGCCAAGTTGCCAATCGCTAACGCTTGGTAGCGTATCGTAGTTTTCCTTCTCTGATACTCTTTCATATTAGTGCGACAAAGACCGTTAGCTGCCTTTCGTTTATGACTGACGATTAAGCGATTGGCAACTTGTCTAAGCACCCAGATATTGTTCAGAAATGAAAGCCCTTCTTCGGTTTTAGGGCGTAGCTCCGTAACTGGCAAATTTTAATAAACCCTTTCCTTAATGGGCCGTCTACAATAGTACATTACTATAGAGGACGGGAAACGAAGGGTTACAGGCCAAGTAGATATATCTGGCCGAAGGAACTGAGGCCAGATAGGAATACGCGGCCTGTAACCCTGTTTCTCGCCGAGATTTGTATAGTGCTTTTCTCAAACTTGCCGTGAAATAAAACGAACTGATTTCGCCAAACCATACTATTTCATTTGTAAATAAACCAATAGTACAGTATCGTACATTAAAAAAAAAACATTCGCGCCTTTTTTTTTAAATCTGTTTGAGGTATTCTTTTACCTGGTGGTATAGACATTAGTTCTTAGGTTATTTTTTTTTTCTGTGGCTGAATGTCAAGACCTAGTGTCACAATTTGACGTTTCAAAACAAAACACGGTTTGTTTGCAGTCCTAGGTGTGAAATAAATACATGAAATCTCTTTACATATCATCTTAGCAATTGACACCGGGTACATAGTATTTCCTGGTTTAATTTAAAGTAAGTAACATCAACATTCCGTAGCAAGTTTGAGAAAATATAGATTACCTGCGTGTTTTCATGATTTAAGTAACATAATTTTGTATTAAAACTCAGCGTCACTCAGGACCCTGTGTACCTGTGAACCATGGTAATAACAAAAAACAATAACAAAACAAAAGTCGATTCACCCTAAAATAAAATGACAGCTAACATTCTGGCCTTTAACTTTTTTGCCGCCACGTCAAATACAAAATCTGTCACTCAGACGCCAGGACGCCATGTTAACAAAGTGTCAAAGCTGAAATTGAATTTTATTCACTCGCGTGTAGGTCTATATTTCTTTGTGGACCAAGAAGGATGGTCAAACGGGGTGGGTGGAGTTTTGTCACTGTTTTCCATTATTTTTGCGAAATAAAACTTGATTTAAGATATTGTCATTTAATCGAACTAATTTACATTTACAAAAGTAGAAAATAATCAAATACAGCTCGGATGTAAACGGATTACAAAAAACCGGAACGCGGTGAAGTCAGTAACGCGGTTGAGAGCACAACCGAACTGTCGAGCTTCTCGATCCAGAGTGAGGAGCGGTCTCCCCGTCAGTAACAACCATGCTCGACCGGTTCCCCCACCATCTTCACGATAGTGTTACCAGCCTCGCTCAGAATTCACCCAATTCAGATCAGACTTGACGTTCCGACATATCAGTCTTTGGCGTTGAATCTGCGATACTGGGTGCTTAGCCAAGTTGCCAATGGCTAGCGCTTAATCGTCAGTCGTAAGCGAAAGGTAGCTAACTGTCTTTGTCGCACTAACATGAAAGAGTGACAGAGAGGGAAAACTACGATACGCTACCAAGCGTTAGCGATTGGCAACTTGGCTAAGCATCCTGATGTATCAGTCGTTGGCGTCAAAAGTTAAACTATTTGTGGTGTTAGCATTGATTTAGAATATATAAGTGGATCCCCAAACAGCTCAAAAAAATGGCCCCAAAAAATGGGCTGCAGAAGTAAATATTGCTGTCCTTTTGCTCCGCTATTCAGTTCTGACAGTTGACATTTGGTCACCTTACCGTATAGTATCATTATTCCTTAAACATAAAAAGTTTCTACTATTTTGCGGTGTTGTTCGCAAAGACACTTATTGCTCACTTCACAAAGTTTTTTATTCTTTGAGTTTTTTTTATTATAGTTTATTGTAAGTGAGCGTTATTAGCTTCAACTGAAACATGATAGAAATGACTTTTAGTGCCACTTTTCTTGGTTTTTTTGTTTGGCTCTGTGCGTCCATTTATTATTTAATGTGATTGGGTGTTAGGCAACAACGCCGGACGGGTCTTCGATCCTGGACCGCGCCGTGTTCGAGCACAACTTGCTGTCGGCCAGCAAGCTGTACAACAACATCACGTTCGAGGAGCTCGGAGCGCTGCTCGAGACCCCGCCCGCGCGCGCCGAGCGCATCGCCGCGCACATGATCTCCGAGCAGCGCATGCACGGACACATCGACCAGATCAGTGCCAGGGTGCACTTCGAGAGTGAGTACTGATGCTATAGTACACTACCGACCACAACCTGCTGTCGGCCAGCAAGCTGTACAACAACATCGCCGCGCACATGATCTCCGAGCAGCGCATGCACGGACACATCGACCAGATCAGTGCCAGGGTGCACTTCGAGAGTGAGTACTGATGCTATAGTACACTACCGACCACAACCTGCTGTCGGCCAGCAAGCTGTACAACAACATCGCCGCGCACATGATCTCCGAGCAGCGCATGCACGGACACATCGACCAGATCAGTGCCAGGGTGCACTTCGAGAGTGAGTACTGATGCTATAGTACACTACCGACCACAACCTGCTGTCGGCCAGCAAGCTGTACAACAACATCGCCGCGCACATGATCTCCGAGCAGCGCATGCACGGACACATCGACCAGATCAGTGCCAGGGTGCACTTCGAGAGTGAGTACTGATGCTATAGTACACTACCGACCACAACCTGCTGTCGGCCAGCAAGCTGTACAACAACATCGCCGCGCACATGATCTCCGAGCAGCGCATGCACGGACACATCGACCAGATCAGTGCCAGGGTGCACTTCGAGAGTGAGTACTGATGCTATAGTACACTACCGACCACAACCTGCTGTCGGCCAGCAAGCTGTACAACAACATCGCCGCGCACATGATCTCCGAGCAGCGCATGCACGGACACATCGACCAGATCAGTGCCAGGGTGCACTTCGAGAGTGAGTACTGATGCTATAGTACACTACCGACCACAACCTGCTGTCGGCCAGCAAGCTGTACAACAACATCGCCGCGCACATGATCTCCGAGCAGCGCATGCACGGACACATCGACCAGATCAGTGCCAGGGTGCACTTCGAGAGTGAGTACTGATGCTATAGTACACTACCGACCACAACCTGCTGTCGGCCAGCAAGCTGTACAACAACATCGCCGCGCACATGATCTCCGAGCAGCGCATGCACGGACACATCGACCAGATCAGTGCCAGGGTGCACTTCGAGAGTGAGTACTGATGCTATAGTACACTACCGACCACAACCTGCTGTCGGCCAGCAAGCTGTACAACAACATCGCCGCGCACATGATCTCCGAGCAGCGCATGCACGGACACATCGACCAGATCAGTGCCAGGGTGCACTTCGAGAGTGAGTACTGATGCTATAGTACACTACCGACCACAACCTGCTGTCGGCCAGCAAGCTGTACAACAACATCGCCGCGCACATGATCTCCGAGCAGCGCATGCACGGACACATCGACCAGATCAGTGCCAGGGTGCACTTCGAGAGTGAGTACTGATGCTATAGTACACTACCGACCACAACCTGCTGTCGGCCAGCAAGCTGTACAACAACATCGCCGCGCACATGATCTCCGAGCAGCGCATGCACGGACACATCGACCAGATCAGTGCCAGGGTGCACTTCGAGAGTGAGTACTGATGCTATAGTACACTACCGACCACAACCTGCTGTCGGCCAGCAAGCTGTACAACAACATCGCCGCGCACATGATCTCCGAGCAGCGCATGCACGGACACATCGACCAGATCAGTGCCAGGGTGCACTTCGAGAGTGAGTACTGATGCTATAGTACACTACCGACCACAACCTGCTGTCGGCCAGCAAGCTGTACAACAACATCGCCGCGCACATGATCTCCGAGCAGCGCATGCACGGACACATCGACCAGATCAGTGCCAGGGTGCACTTCGAGAGTGAGTACTGATGCTATAGTACACTACCGACCACAACCTGCTGTCGGCCAGCAAGCTGTACAACAACATCGCCGCGCACATGATCTCCGAGCAGCGCATGCACGGACACATCGACCAGATCAGTGCCAGGGTGCACTTCGAGAGTGAGTACTGATGCTATAGTACACTACCGACCACAACCTGCTGTCGGCCAGCAAGCTGTACAACAACATCGCCGCGCACATGATCTCCGAGCAGCGCATGCACGGACACATCGACCAGATCAGTGCCAGGGTGCACTTCGAGAGTGAGTACTGATGCTATAGTACACTACCGACCACAACCTGCTGTCGGCCAGCAAGCTGTACAACAACATCGCCGCGCACATGATCTCCGAGCAGCGCATGCACGGACACATCGACCAGATCAGTGCCAGGGTGCACTTCGAGAGTGAGTACTGATGCTATAGTACACTACCGACCACAACCTGCTGTCGGCCAGCAAGCTGTACAACAACATCGCCGCGCACATGATCTCCGAGCAGCGCATGCACGGACACATCGACCAGATCAGTGCCAGGGTGCACTTCGAGAGTGAGTACTGATGCTATAGTACACTACCGACCACAACCTGCTGTCGGCCAGCAAGCTGTACAACAACATCGCCGCGCACATGATCTCCGAGCAGCGCATGCACGGACACATCGACCAGATCAGTGCCAGGGTGCACTTCGAGAGTGAGTACTGATGCTATAGTACACTACCGACCACAACCTGCTGTCGGCCAGCAAGCTGTACAACAACATCGCCGCGCACATGATCTCCGAGCAGCGCATGCACGGACACATCGACCAGATCAGTGCCAGGGTGCACTTCGAGAGTGAGTACTGATGCTATAGTACACTACCGACCACAACCTGCTGTCGGCCAGCAAGCTGTACAACAACATCGCCGCGCACATGATCTCCGAGCAGCGCATGCACGGACACATCGACCAGATCAGTGCCAGGGTGCACTTCGAGAGTGAGTACTGATGCTATAGTACACTACCGACCACAACCTGCTGTCGGCCAGCAAGCTGTACAACAACATCGCCGCGCACATGATCTCCGAGCAGCGCATGCACGGACACATCGACCAGATCAGTGCCAGGGTGCACTTCGAGAGTGAGTACTGATGCTATAGTACACTACCGACCACAACCTGCTGTCGGCCAGCAAGCTGTACAACAACATCGCCGCGCACATGATCTCCGAGCAGCGCATGCACGGACACATCGACCAGATCAGTGCCAGGGTGCACTTCGAGAGTGAGTACTGATGCTATAGTACACTACCGACCACAACCTGCTGTCGGCCAGCAAGCTGTACAACAACATCGCCGCGCACATGATCTCCGAGCAGCGCATGCACGGACACATCGACCAGATCAGTGCCAGGGTGCACTTCGAGAGTGAGTACTGATGCTATAGTACACTACCGACCACAACCTGCTGTCGGCCAGCAAGCTGTACAACAACATCGCCGCGCACATGATCTCCGAGCAGCGCATGCACGGACACATCGACCAGATCAGTGCCAGGGTGCACTTCGAGAGTGAGTACTGATGCTATAGTACACTACCGACCACAACCTGCTGTCGGCCAGCAAGCTGTACAACAACATCGCCGCGCACATGATCTCCGAGCAGCGCATGCACGGACACATCGACCAGATCAGTGCCAGGGTGCACTTCGAGAGTGAGTACTGATGCTATAGTACACTACCGACCACAACCTGCTGTCGGCCAGCAAGCTGTACAACAACATCGCCGCGCACATGATCTCCGAGCAGCGCATGCACGGACACATCGACCAGATCAGTGCCAGGGTGCACTTCGAGAGTGAGTACTGATGCTATAGTACACTACCGACCACAACCTGCTGTCGGCCAGCAAGCTGTACAACAACATCGCCGCGCACATGATCTCCGAGCAGCGCATGCACGGACACATCGACCAGATCAGTGCCAGGGTGCACTTCGAGAGTGAGTACTGATGCTATAGTACACTACCGACCACAACCTGCTGTCGGCCAGCAAGCTGTACAACAACATCGCCGCGCACATGATCTCCGAGCAGCGCATGCACGGACACATCGACCAGATCAGTGCCAGGGTGCACTTCGAGAGTGAGTACTGATGCTATAGTACACTACCGACCACAACCTGCTGTCGGCCAGCAAGCTGTACAACAACATCGCCGCGCACATGATCTCCGAGCAGCGCATGCACGGACACATCGACCAGATCAGTGCCAGGGTGCACTTTGAGAGTGAGTACTGATACTAGAAGATAAGATTGGTTAGGGTAGTAGTCACATTTGAAGAGATTGAGGCTTTGTTGAAGAGTCGATCGGTGAGGTTGGAGCGTATAGCAGTGCGCATGATCTTGGAACAATGCATGAACGGGCATTATA
>JALPQI010013355.1:0-34019 GCA_025490895.1 Thaumatotibia leucotreta | reverse complement strand
CCAGAAACGGCAAGAGACGGGGTTGTAATGTGATAAGACTGATAAGCTGTGTGTGTGTGCATTTAATGTTAATTTAATTTTAGTAATTTGTGTAATTTCTAAGTTATAATACCGACAAATGTTATTTGAAATATAATTTTAAAATGTAATAACTCTTTGAAATAAACAAGAAACTGTACAATATCAATATTAATTTGGCAGTTATGTTTTTTTTTGGGTGATTATTTATTTATTTGTCACATCACTATCATCACAGGATGTTTAGCCAAGTTGCCAATCGCTAACGCTTAGTATCGTATCGTAGTTTTCCCTCTCTGTCACTCTTTCATATTAGTGCAAAGACGACGTTTCGTTTACGGTTAACGATTAAGCGATAGCGATTGGCAACTTGTCTTAGCACCCAGGTATTTATTAAACCTAAGACCATAGCACACAATAGTGTAACTATTATAGGAATTTACCTCTTAATGCGTCCATACCGGTAGGTAGGTAATGGGAAACTTGTCACTTGTCTAGCAGTGGACTAAGATAAGCTGATGATGATGATATTACAATGTGACTGAATATTACAATTTTCATCACACCTCGTACCCTACTTACCTCCCTAGATGCACAATGTACTATTTCTGTATCCAAACCCCTTTTCAATAGAAACCACAAATCGGCCAAACAGACCTTACAAACATGTTTATAAAATAAATGTACCCAAATTATTTCACATGACTGAACGTTCAAGTGAATCATGTTACAACGTAAACGAAAACAATCCAGTGGAGTGTTTTATCAGAATTCCGACGTCTTTCCTAAATAGAGAGCTTTATAAATACCCGAATATAACAGATCACTTCAATACTAGATGGGGTAGAACACGCTTTGCTTCTGTCATAAACAGGCCTGCTGCCGCGACCACCGAAGTTCGCAAATTTGGGGGATTTTTTCTCTGTTACTCTAATGACGCCTTCGTTGGAGTGACAGAGACAAATTCCCGCAATTTGCGAAATTGGGTGCTCGCTTTAGCAGGCCAGTGATCGGCACTACATCTGCCACACGACGGTATTTCGTGTAAAAAATATACGGACATGACTGATATTTTTTATTTCATACTATTGTATTACATGCACTCGAACATATTTTTTGAAACAAAAACATGATATAAATAAATAAATATCTTGGGACATCTCACACAAATTGACCTCGTCTCACGGTAAGTTCAATTAAGGCTTGTGATATGGGTACCAGGTGATGATAGACATAATAGATAAATACATAAAGATACTTAAATACATAGACAGCCATGACCAAGGAACAAATATTTGTGATAAATAAATACACAAATGATGCCGGGATTCGAACCCGGAACCTCCAACTTCGTAGACAGGGTCACTACCAACTAGGCCACGGAGGCTGGCAATAATATGGATGGCTGGATATAATAAAGTTTATTTTAAAGTTACTATGGGAACCACACAATGTGGCACGAGTGGTGCCGGTCACTGATCATAACGCATGCTGCCTCAGAAACACAGAATAGGTGTGAAAATCTGATCGAGAGAGACTGGTGTCACTTCTTAGTTTTATTTAAATTTTTTGGTTGCCCTAAAAATCGACGGTGTGGCAATCTAGCCATTTTTTAATATTTTGTTCAGAATAGGTAGACGTTTGACCACGATCATATCAACTGGTAAGTGATGATCTGATGATGCAGTCTACGGTGGAGCATGCTTACCTATGAGATACCTATTTACTCTTGCCTCTACTCTCTTGGCTTGAAGATCAGATTGTACGCATGCTGAGTGGTAGGCTTTTTGGTGTGATGGTAATAACACAATTTGCTTATCAAAATTTACAGACATGCGGCTGATTATCAGAATGTACCTTCCGGAGTTCGCAATAGGCCTATAGACCCGTTAACCTGTATCCTGTATGGTAGTATGATACGGAGTTCAAGTATAGTGATCCGTGTTTACGAATAAACCTATTTGCTGAGGTAAGGCGTATGTATGAGTCGTAGATTTGCCGAATATGGGGCCGTAATTTTTACCGTTGTACACTGTTCATTGCTTGCTGGGAAATTAAAATATGAATGATTAATTATTTTATTTTTATGATTACCCTTTTTGTATCTAACGATTTTTTTCCTACTGTGGATGCCACATACTTGGGTCAACACACTTTTGTTTATTTATTTTTGATTAAAACATTCACGATGAATGGGAAAATAAATATGCATTGATTACTGGGTGCTGAGACAAGTTGCCAATCGCTGACGCTTAATCGTCAATCGTTAACGAATGGCAGCTACCTGTCTTTGTGGCACTAATATGAAAGAGTGACAGAGAGGGAAAACCACGATACGCTACTAAGCGCTAGCGATTGGCAACTTGGCTAAGCATCCAGGCCTGCTACCGCGAACACCGAAGTAGAACTTCAACGAAGGCGTCTTTAGAGTGACAGAGAAAAATCCCCGAAATTTGCGGATTGTTACTTTACTTAATTTAAACTTTTGTGAGACAATAACTTTAAATATTACTGAACGGTTAAACTCACGTGCATTTAGTCACTACGCACTACATGTTTTGGTGAACCATTGAGCACTACCACCAACGCGGGCTCAGTGCTTGATAATGGAGACCTAGGCTCTCCGAAACATGTAGTGCGTAGTGACTAAATACACGTGAGTCTAACCGTTCTGTAATATTTAAAGTTATTGTCTCACGAAAGCTTAAATTAAGTAAAGTAACAATGCTCAAAATTCGGGGATTTTTCTATGTCACTCTAGACGCCTTCATTGGAGTGACAGAGACAAATCCCCGAAAATTACGAACTTCGGTATTCGCGGTAGCAGGCCAGAGGCCCTACCGCGAACCACGAAGTGTTGCCTTAAGCTCATGTGTATTTACTCACTACACGCCCGTTTAATTATATTCAAAGTACACCAGATTAAATTTTATTTAACCATATTAATAATGTAATATTATCATTTTGTAGCTTCAGATGTTTTGTAGACATTATTTCATTTTGCGATAATAATCGCTTCAAAGACTGGTTTCCTTGAATTGAAGGTTTATTTCCGAACGTTTCACCAAATAATGTCAAAAGGAATAAGATTTAATTTTCAATAATATGTTTCATGGAATTATAGAAACAGTAAAATAAATCTGGATACATTTAGAAAGGTGACCTTTTGTTAAACAATAAATATAAGGCATTATTTAAATTTTACTTTAACGCATATTAGTAATGTTGTCAGATTCAGATCAGATTTTTTTTAACCAGATCGCGCGGCAGATCGCCTATGCGCTGGACTGACCAAGTCAAATCCGCAGTAAGAAGTCACGTAGCTGAATGCGCCAGACAGTCGGCCGACAGGGAGAGATGGCGAGAGATCGTGCGAGGAGCTGTGACCGCCTCTACTACCGACGTGGACGCCTCAACGTGACCACGACCGCTCTGCCAAGAGCGAAACGATAGAGAAGAAGAAGTAATGTTGTAAGTTGTTAGACAACTTTAGCCTAGTCCTGCCCGTCATACTAAGTTTGAGCTATTGAAATTTAAACCTAATGAGTTTGAAAGTATAGTCACTTTTCTTCTGTTCTACATATTCGAATATGTCCTTTATATTATAAATCACATTGTGCAGGATAAGGTTAGGGGGTGAATTCTGAAGTCATATTGATTAACTTTTAAATCCAATTCGAGAAAAAAAATACTTATGTGAATTTTTTTATACATATAAAATAGGCGCAAAAGTATGGAATATCAGTTTACTCGGATGTCGGTCCTCCCGATGCCATGTGGTGACGGCAATAAGAATACATTTGTCACCACCCCAACTCCTGCTGATGTCGTAAGAGTCGACTAAGGGATAAGTGGACGTAGTTACACATTAACGTTCCAACCCACAAGTCACCCAAAATTGAGTTAACGCTACTGGGGAACCTTTTTTGACATATTGCATCGTTTACACTGACTCGCATGACTCTACGTGGATTAGTTTTAAAAATAAAATTTTATCTTATTGTTCCAAACCACACTATTACCGAACTGAGTAATTCGTAAAAAAAATTAAACATAACATGCTAAGTGAAACGTTTTTAGTAAATATTTATCATTAATATTACTTTGTATCAACGTTTCAATTAACTTGGAACATTTTAACAAAAACCATTATCACACTGGTGCTTATCCAAAAACTGATTCATGTGGGTTGAAACGTTTTTGCATTATCTAGTTATTACTTCATAATGTTTCAATTAACTTGGTACTTTTTAACAAAATTTATATTGTACTGTCCATGCAAAAACTGATCCATGTAGGATGAAATCTTTTTGTGTTATTCATATGTTACTTCAGGTCCTGGTGAAAAACGTTCTATGTGTTTTGGATTTTTTCAAAACTAACATGATACTTAAGGCCTTACATTCAGGGTCCCATGTATTTTGTAACCTTTTAGTTAAATGCATTTTAAGATGATTTCTTGCAAAAGATGATCCAAGTATGTTTGTAACTAATTTGCTAGTTAACAATGGTGGGTACATCTTAGCATTGGTATCATTGCGAAATGCGAACCTTTCGAAATATGAGCTAGAGGCATTATAATAAGCAAAAGAACACACATGAATACATGTTATATTTACAGCCAGGAATGACATTAGCCAAAGTGTACGATATACAGGAGTATACACAAAAGTATGTTCCAGTATGGGTCGGGGTCTCCAAAATGCCCGTTTTGTATGCCTCAACCGCTTCTTCAGGCGTCTAGTACCGTTGACCACGAAGTCGTTACTTGATTTTTGGAAAAGTAAAAAAATTGTTCGAGCTTAAGTCTGGACTGTACGGCGGGTGGAATTTCGATGGTTTGCTCTTTTAAAAACGCAATTGTTTGTCGGGCGGTGTGCGAGCTCGCATTATTGTGGTGCAGTAGTATACGACACTTAGGATTATTTTTTCGAATCGGGCCGATAATTTTTGGTAAACAAACAAAGGTATACCAGTCAGCATTAATCGTTTTATGATCCTCGAGCATGATGGTGGCAATTTGGCCACTTTTCGCCACAAACTTGGTGACCATTTATTTCTAAGTGCTCCGTAAACGTATTGCTTTAGTCGGTTTTGGCTCATCGTGGAACACGAAAACAGGTGACTGCTGTTTAGAATCAAGATCATAGGCGAGCACGATGGTGGCAATGTGACCATTTATTTCTAAGTGCTCCGTAAACGTAGGTAATTGCTTTAGTCGGTTTTGGCTCATCGTGGAACACGAAAACAGGTGACTGCTGTTTAGAATCAGGATCATCGGCACCACTGATAATGTCGTAAAAAAGTTTGTGTTTCCTTTGTTGAATTGCAGCAGAGTTTTGCGACACCATTGGACGCGAGCCGTTTTTTGGTATTTACTGAGTAAATGTGGTATCCAGGGTGAAATCAACTTTTTAACGCCTAAGTGATCATGCAAAATACTCTGAACGCGTGTCCCTGAAATACAAAGGAAAGCTTCTATCTCACGGTATGTCGCATGAGTCGCATGACGATCTTCGACGATCAGTTCCCGTACAGCATCAATGTTCTCCTGGGTTACGGCTGTTTTTGGTCAACCTTCACGATGCCTGATGTCACCAAGACTAGAGCAACCACGTTGAAATTCTAAATACCACCGTTTCACAGCCCGGAGGCATGGTGCTTTATCATTGAAAACCGTAGTCAACTTTTCGAAGCACTGAAGTCTCGTTAAGCCCCTTTTGAAGTTGTAAAAAATTATCGCACGTCAATTTTCCTTCAAAATTTCCATTTTCACAACTGACTTCTCAACTTTGAACCGACACTGTACTAAAACGGTTCGGCCGATTTCTAGTCATTCATTATTTTGTTTTTGAATTCTAAATCCAAATATTTTAAGACGATACTAGTTTTTTTCAATGCAATCACGGGAAGTTCGCAAACTATAGAACTTCACCTCGTATGTGCTTATGGTGGCCTAATAGCAAACCAATAGCTCCGGCAAAGTTAGCTGATTTAAAAACAATGTACCAATCCATACCAGAGGATCGTCTCGAATTTTAGAAAACCTTAACGAGCTCTGATGATATCATTGATGATGTTGATGACTTTGGTGGAGTGCCAGACTTTGATATACAGGGTTACGAAGATGAAAAATGATTATAGGGGTTCTGCCTATTTTCCGAACTTTTTTCCAACATTTCGCCGATGGTTTACTTTGACAACCAACAATTAGCAAATTTTTGAACAACAACCTTGCATTTGGCAGAATTATTATAAAATAGATTATTGTAATGACACAATGCTTTTAGCATACTGATCATTTTGTCAAATCTTTCACTAGGCCTAACAACTATTACACGAATAAAGTTTCGTCAGCGTTTCGTAGTCCTTTTCGTACATGTGGCAACTTTTTACTTGAACCAAGTAAAAATACACATTTACACCGATCTTTAAAATTATGACTGCTCATGTACTTGTCTTAAGCTGGGTTTACACGGGCTTAGTAGCTAATGCTTAGTACTTGTCACTTACACTTGTGAACTGTGTGTAAACATGTTGTATAAGTGCTTAGTATTAGTACAACTGCAAGTGAAAGTGATTAGAAGCCGATCCTATTTACTAAGCGACAAGCACCTACCCCCAACTAAAAATCTACTAATACTTGTCACTTGTCGAGTAGTGTAAACATTTAATGCCAAGTGCATTCTGATTAGTGATTAGGTACTTAAAGCAATCGAAGTGTTCTGTTTACTTTGTTTTCCGAGTCAAATTCACAGGAAAATATAATTATGGCGTCGGAAAGATGGAATTCAGAAACTACAATTAAGTTTATTCAGGTGTTCAAATCATTTGAGTGTTTATGGAACCAGAAATCAGCGGTATATAAACAAAAACAAGCCAGAGAATCGGCATATCAAAAAGTGGCCGAGGAAATGAATATCAGTGGATTCGGGGTTCCTAAGGTAAAAAAGAAAATGGGAACGCCTAGATCAACATATTATCAGGAAAAGAAAAAGATACAAAACTCCATTCGTTCTGGCGTTCTTATAAACTTAAAATCTTATAAACTAATACCATTTACTAATACCAATGTGTAGACGGTTCCTTGCCACTTGTCACTGTACATATAAGTCCCTAACCACCTACATTAATGACAAGTACTAAGCCCGTGTAAACCCAGCATTAGACAAATATATTATGAAACTCATTAATTAATAAAATCAATAGTCAAAAAATATGTCCAGATTTCTGACTCCTCTAAGCAACTAAGTACAAGCACTTAACCCGCTGTTGTTGTTGTTGTTTAGCATAACCATGTTTCTGAACTTGTCTAAAAAAATACCATAAAAAAACATTTCACAGTGTCCAGGAGTGTTAGGTGAAACTGCTACCATACAGAGACTGTTTTGTTTTTCCCTCGGCATTGCGACCCCTCTTCGGTTTCATCTAAATTACTGTTACTGCCAACTGTTTTATTGTTTAGAAACATTAGTACAAAACCCCGGGTAAGCTGTTATTAAAAAACAAAAACATACCTGTCTAAAATTCGCCTCAAATGAAAGTTACATCCTTGTAACGTAAATGATATTATACCAAAAAAAATGGTAAAATAATGATTTAACTAAATGTATATTATACCAACTAAACCATAAATCACATGATTATATGTATTACAAAAAGTTCAAATTAAAAACTAAGCCCAAACATAGAATTGCCAACCATTTCAAATCGGGAAAGTCGGGAAATGAAACAATTTCATAAAATTCCATCGGAACATGATCATTCGGCGAAATTACTTTATGAAAAAAATTGGTTGCAATGTAATATTCATACAAACAATTTTCGGAGATTATTTAGAGAACCCTGATTAAATGTTATTTTTAAAAATATATCTGTTTCTATTTGATTTTTGATACTTACTTTGTATCTAGTCATGTGATATATTGATCATGTAGCTATTATGTTTAATATAATTACATTTCTTTTTATTGATTGTTTTTGTTCATTCCTAGGTATCGTAACTTTGATTCATTACAAAAATATATTTACTTTTTTCATATAATTGAATGGAAAAACTTCTTGGAACGTTTTTGCAAATTAATTTAAATACATGGTCCATACAAAAAGTAATTTTTCAAAAACGTTCCAGTACCATTTTACCTAAATATTACCTTTATTCTTCAGACAATATGGAAAATAAATGTAACGTTAAATAAAATAGACATAATTCTACAATAAAACCATTAGTAATGTTCAATATAAGTTTCAGCAAAAAAGTATACAACAAAGACACTAAATTGCATTTATCTCAAAATGAGGTCACTGTGGAATGGAACGTTATTGTGTAACTGGGTAAGGCCGCGGATTTTGACGAATTCGGAGCTTAAAATTTGTCTTGCTCATAAAAAAAAACTGATAACATCTAGAGAACTCTGATCAATTTTAAAATATTCCCCTATGCTCAGTTACATGTAATCAAATGAAATGGCTAATTTAGCTCTTTATTTAAAATTAATAAATAAATATTTCTGCCAAAAACGTAACGAAAGTCGAGTAATTTTTTCGACTACGAGTACTTAAAACCTTTTTTTTACATTATTAGACTTGTCAGCATTAAATGTTTGTTTTTAAACCAAATTATAATGATAAACGATTGCTTCGTTCATTAAGGACTTATAATATGTGATCAATTTTACTGTTTTCTTTCCCTTTACTTTTTGGGTCACCAATTCCAAACTTACGTTACGATACTTTCGTAACGCTTTTTTAAGGTCATATTTAAGCCAATGTTGGTAGCAATTTGTTTATCGACACTAGCAACTCTTATTCTAGTAGGGCGACACCCATAAGCACACTCACTCCCATTAATTCGTTAACAAAAGGTTGTCACAGTGTACACGGCGAAAGTTTTAGCAAAAAACGTCTAAAGTGGTAGTGTAATTTTCACGGTAAGTAGTGATTATTATTAAACGGCTGTTTTTTCATACGAAAGGGTTTAGTTTTAAACGTCAGTAGCATGTACTATTATGTTCAGATTGCAATTATTTACCAAGATAATCAACCTTTTTTCAAATATACGTTACACTTGTGTTACGAATACGTTACATTTTTACAAAACGTAACGTATTTTTTATGTTACGTAACGAAAATATGTGGTAAAGGGAAGTGGACACAGAAATTTACTAATTTAAATGAGTTTTATTAGATTTTGAATGACAGCATACTGTAACAAGTGTTTGCGAAACAAATCAAATTATTTTGTTATTTAGGTATTTTGATTTGCGTTTTTAGAAGTAATCAGCTTTTTCCAGTGGGTAATTTTACCCCCCTAGGGCTAATGAAATACAGTATAATTATTAACGCGTTTATTAGTGTTAATTAATAACAGTTCATTTTCCATTTAAGCATTTATGGTGATTTATTTTAGTTTATTTAGTTCCAAAGATTATGGCATTACAACATTTGTAAATACTGTTAATTTAAGTAATTACCAAGTATGAGAAATTACATTATATGGGTTGATTATTATATTTGATTAAAACAAGTATTTAGCGATATAATTGTTTTTTTTAATGACCTTTCTTTAATCAGAGTTCATATGTATCCAGTATGAGCTGAGCTTTATATGCGTTTTATCTACAGGAATATCATAATTTCCCTGTTATGTATTCAGAAGCGGTAATGTAATGACCTATATTAAGAGACCGGTGTCTGTGGCTGTATCATAATGTTAACATTAAAGTACAGGCAGAGTGCAGTGCATCATAATGTTGACATTAAAGTATCGTCGTCATGATATTAATTTTAACATTATGAAGTCAACTTCTTTTTGTTGTTTTTTTTTTTCAATAAATATTTATTGTAGGATATCTTTACTCAAATTGAGTGATTTCAACTGATTGAATTTTTATATTTAGAGGTAATTACTTAGTGGATATCAATGAAAATAAAGGTAAATTGTCATTCTAAACTAATGATATGGATGTAGATAAAGTTATGTATGTGACTGTACATAATTAGGCATTAAACACTCGTGTGATCTTATTATGAAACTCGCCTACGGCTCGTTTCATAAAACCACACTCATGTTTAATGCCTCTTATTATGCGCCAGCCACATAAATAACTATTATGGTAACGTAACGTATTTTTTTTTATGTTATGTCTGTGTCACATTCGTCAAAATCCGCGGCCTTACCCAACTACGTCCAAGTGTCACTGACCATTATTTGATAAGAGATTGATGATGGGCAGCAGCGTCATCATAGTGGACACATTACTGCGATCGCCAATCCGCTTGCCCAGCGTGCGGTAATGGGCATTTACCTCCTAATGCGTCTATACGCATAGTTAATAGGAGAGGCCTACGTCTAGCAGTGAACTGTCATAGGCTGATGATGATGGCTTTAATTCTGCGTTATAAGAACGTCGTATTATAATAAGCTGATTCATTCGATACAAATTTTGCACTCGACTGTTTTATAATAGGACGTAGTTCTGCAAAAAGGAACCAATCCACATGAATTTGTAATTTTAAATATTGACTTGGTTGTTTTGATTTGTGTTAATTAGAATGACAAATTCGTCTGGATTGGTTCCTTTTTGCAGAACCACTTAATAGAAAATCGTTACGATTTTACCAGCAATGTACATCATCCATCATTCAAAACATAACCTCCCGGTACCTCCACGGTTTGTTTGAAGTGGTAATTTCGGGTTTCATGCCGTCACATGTCGGTTTCCTGTTTTCGCTCACATTTGTCACACTTCAAAGGAAGAATCACCCATTTATCATTTGATAAGCATTCTCTACGTCACGGAAAGGTTAAGTAGTTTTGAGGCACGTGGATCCCTAGTACTTATATTGAATAAAGGGCGTGATAAACTTAACGAAGAACGCACGAAAATAAAGCAAGACTACATAAGGTGGAAGTACCAGTGCGTAACATGTTAACAGATAATATTTATTTGAATCACAATATTTTACTCATACAAGGTGCCCACGAGGAAAGGGAAAAATTCTAACAGCGTATTCCTGAGACTAAAAGAAGCAAAAAATGTTAAATGCGTTTTGGACAAATCTGCAAAAAAATTTTTTTTTGTTTTTTTTTGATGTTTTGAATGCCTTAATACACACAAAAAAGAATTTTATTTATCAAACTATCGCAAAAAATGCACTTAAAAGTTTTTTTTTTACATTTGCTAGGTAATAAAAATATTTTTGTTCATTTGATTTCTGTCAATTAAGAGTGACAAGACTAAGACAACATGGTGACAAAATCGTTTCCTGAAACGCGTTTATCTTAGCGTAACGGTCTGAACCGGTTTTAAGAAAAAATGTATCGTATGACATTTTTCAGTGCATATGGCACTCCATAGATTTCGATCTGACATAAAATGAACCACTTCTCGCACTAGCACGTAAAAAAAGCACCATCTGTACCTACTGATGGTGCCTTTTTTAGGCTCTAGTGCGAGAAGTGTGTCATTTTACGTCAGGCTCAAAACTTCGGAGGGCCATCTGTACTAAAAAAGGTCGTACGAGACACGTGCAAAAACGAAATTCGTAACTTGTGTCGATTTAAAATATCGGTCGTGTTTTAAAATATCGCCACTCGTTTTGAATTTCATGATTTTCGCACTTGTGTCGTAATGTACTATTTTTTCGCGAGTATTAGTATATATACGGTGTGTGCGAGGTCGAAACAAGGAATATATTATGTAGTTGTAAATATGTAGGTAAAGTTATTATATTAATTAATTAATTGGGCTCGGTAAGTAAATCCACGGGGCTCGGAGCAATTTTGGTTTCAGTTATCCTTAATTTCGTCCAAGTCAGAGATAAAACAAAAATTAGGACAGCTCGTGATGAAAACTTTTGTCTCTATTTTAGCAAACTGGAAGGTGACAAATGTATTCTTACTGGCGTCACCACGCAGCCTAGATATTTACATAAATAAATACATGCACGCAAATAGTTGCGTGCATGTATTTATTTTTTATGAAATTTATCGCCGGGATAAATATATTATATTTATTTAGGGCTATCCCTCGCCGGGATTTTCACTATGTATATAATTTTGCAGTCTATACCGTATGTAAATCTAATACGGACAATAAAATAAACCAAGCATGGGTTTCATTAGCGTAATCATGGTTTACGAGGTTTTTTTAAATTACACTTTTATGACCCCACAGATTTATTTAAGTTTATTCATCAATCAACAATTTAAATGAATTACAAATTAAACTAATATTAAAAAATAAAGATAAAACTTATACTAAAATTAAAATATACCTAAACAATCTACATGTAAAAAGAAAATACCTTCCAAAAGATCCGCCTGCGGCATGGTGCCCATGACACTGGCGGCGTTACCTCGCTGAATCGCTAAAGAGATTCTTATTAATTAAAAGGTTTTGTGAGCAACAATGTAGGTACAAACATTTGTTAAAATTGATATAGCAGTTACATTTATTATGTCCTTTGCTTTTGAAATTAGCTGTCAACGAACAACCGAATTATTTCGTACGGATAATCGTATTAGACTTACACCCTGTACGAGTATATGAATACGTCTGTACCCTGGCGTTGGATTACTTTTCTGCAACATCAATATTAAAATTATACGTGACTTAAATCTCAACAATGGTTCGTAATGAACTCTCCTCGAAGAGGAAATGTCGAAACGTAATTCAAGGTATTGAAATTCCTTTTGAGACACGATAATGAATTTGGACAATCTTTTGCTGGGGTTTTATTACAATGTTCGTTTGATAAATGTAATTGGAGGTCGTTGACTTTCTTGGGCCATTTTATCTAAAGTTATCTCATCTTTTTTTTTAACAAAAGTTATGTCAATTCCACGCAGAATTAAGTGCTGATTTTAATATTTAAAAGAAAAAAATATCCTAAAATTGCACTGCCATTTTGCAATCCTTCCATTCCGTCACCAGCATACAAAATGTATGAAAAAATGGTAATTGAATGGAAAAAAATTAGAGCACTTTTTTTTCTACTCGAACCTAAGATTCTGAAGGTGCGTTCAAACTAAAAGAGCATTCGCTGTTCTAACCTCCCACTCTGCGAAATTCGATCGGTACACAAAACGTGATTGGTTGATGTCGTAGAACGGACGCTAGAACTGCGAATGCTCTTTTGGTTTAAACGCACCTTGAGTAGCATTCACACAAAAAATCACTACTTTTAAAAATGGCATCGTAGCGAAACATAACGTTAAAAGTTTTATTGTAAGAATGGCCTGAGTATATTAACTAACTCGGTAATGTATATCTCAATATACGGAACTAAATACTCTTTGTTTGAATATTGCAGTCAAGAAGCTTACTTCGTAATATAATGACATCCTGAAACATCTGCATCCAATAAAGTCTACATAATATATACATCTCAAAATGCCTTAGTATTAAAATGATTGAATTGCTGAATAACTAACTAAGCAGAGCTGCTTAGGTCTATAGTAGCTCTACTGCTAACTACTTTTGCCCCTCTCTCGCGCTTGTAACGCGGTACGTAAGTGTAAAAGGATGGCAACACTTCACGTTCACGGTAGGCCAAATGGCCCACCAGAATTCCGAAATAACTATACAAATATTACAAATAAAGCTAATAATAATACATAATTTAATTAATCCGTTTATTTCTCTTAGGTACCTACGTGTTAAGTTTTAACATTGCCACTTGTAAGTGCCCGAGTTGAAGAATAAGTAGTGCAGTATAGAGTACTGGTACTTATGTATTTTATGTGCATGTTTCATAATCCGATTAACAACTCACATTTTAACGAATATTGAACCACCAGTAGGTGCTATAGTTGGCGATATCACGACCATGGATGTATAAAACATTACGGACTACGCATCGCTATACAATGCAATATGATCTTGGAATTGCCGCCTTTCAATGCAACGTTCCGTTCCAATTGACACTTACAGGTACACCATCAGACCATCACATATCCAGCCTAATTTAATCCAATGCTGACCATATAGGTATGTAATTATGCTTCTCTCATTACCTATGCGAGAGCATTAGGAGAAGTGCGTTGGCAGTAGTGTGTTCACTGTGATGACGCTGCTGCCCGTCATCTACCTTCAATAAATAAATAATTAGTGATACTTTAATCGTAACCAATCTTACGACACCCTCGGAAAGAGTCGGGTTGGTGACAAATGTATTCTCTCTGCCGTCACCACGCGGCAAAACGGTGCGCCATAGTTTAAGATAATTGTTGACATAATGCGTATCGTAAGTGTACATGATTGACGTACATCACAGTTTTGTCTTAGTGACAGAGCGTCTGTAAATATTTTATTAGTCTATGATCGCGACCGTTGTCCGATAAATTCAATAGCATGACAGTGCATATTGATATTTTAATCGGATCTGTTTGTAATCCACAACAAAAGCTTTGGTAGAATATTGTATTTGTATGAGAGATTTACGTTTTTTAAGCTATTTACTGAAAATCTTCTCGTGATGATCGAGAGCATTTGATTAATAGAGAAAATAAATGACTCCTCTGCCAATTATTAGAATGCACCAATTAGGAAGAAAATTAAAAAAGTCACGTTTATAAATAAGTATTGGATATCATAGTTATACCATATAAAAAACGACCAAGATCGCCAACGTCCGAGGTATCGAACCCACTTTGAACTTTTGTGATTGTTTGTCGTAGCATCGTAGCTGTCGTAGCAGACATTACTTTTTTTTAAATTGGTTATACAAACACAGAAGGCAGTGAAAGTGAGTTTGCTTCGACAAATAATTAGAAAGAACACATGTACTCTCCTTTTGGCAGTCTTGTATTATTAGTAAATGCACATTATACAGGTTGAAGTATATTAATTTGTAACTAAAGTAGGTACCAACTAGTTATGCTGCCGTATCTGAGGCAGCCCTGGCCTACTACCGCGAAAATCGAAATTCGTAAATTAGTAAAGAAAAAGTAAAGAGTGAGAGAAACAAATCCTCGAAATTGAAGAATTTCGTTTTTCGCGGTGGGGTCGCTGTTGTGTGACTGAGTGAGTTACGTGTATACAGGAATACCTATGAGGTATTTACGAGTACGCGTATATAGCCACGGACAAAATGACAGATTGAGTTTTTTGTATGTGTCCGCCATGTGGTTTCAGGTTAATTGGTAAAAAGTTTTCAAAAAATCGTGTCATCAAATACAGCATGTTACCACCCCTAGATATTCTCAAATCCAAAACAAAACACGGCACCGATCATTAGCGATGATCGATGGCGATCACCGCGTCCGCGATTTTTCCCTCCGTGATCAACTGATCACTGGCGGCATTGACGGATTGTGACCTTACCGGCTGTGGGAATAAAGGCGATAATTGATTGATCGCCCTGATCGGTTAATCGAAGCGGTGTATCGGTGTGTTTTGTCTCCGAGGTGTGATTTATGGCTTATCATATGACAATGAGTTTTTTGAACGGACAATTACTTTTATTGGAAATGGAGTCAGAAAAATACTTAATCATATATTGATTTAAACTTTCACGATTATCACTCATATTTTACAGACAAACGGGTCTGTAAAATATGAGTGTCTGCCTGCGACCACGGGTGTAACGTCATGCCCGAAACGTCAGGATATAATTAAACGTAAGTTTACGCGATTAAGACCCGTTTGTCTGTAAAATATGAATACTTAATCATGTTTGAAAGACAAGTACTACTCGTATACTGATTGTGTTTTTGATTTAATCAAGTGTTGAGTTAATCAATCGGCCAGGATTTGGATTTGGAGCGATACTGCAAAGAATTGCAAGATTTTACATGACTTGTGTGAATTGACAAGTCGAATTATATTACCTACTTATTGAAAAATATTCAACCAGAAAAATATTTGACTGATTTGAAAGTTAAAATTGCCATTAAAAAAATGCTCATCATGAAAAAGATTTAAGAATGAATTGTCTGGAAAAGTTTTATAGTTTTTACACACAACACTTTACTGCTGTGAATATTTTATCCGTTTTTTCAATGCATGCGTACCTTGTACGTCTATAGTTATGTACACTAGACGTATGTACAGGAAATTGATTATGTACCATTTCTTATTGTGTAATAGTACTAACAATATGCAAAAATATGTATCGAAAAAATCCTCTTATAAATATATTACGACGTTCTTGTTCCACAGAATTAAAGCGCACTGGGACATATTTTTGAGCATATTTTATATACACTTATACACAACTTATTTTGCCTTTGGCTATACCTATATATAAATAACATTCTTATATCACACTCAAGGCAGCCATTGCGCGGCCGGCGGGCACAACGAAAGTCCATTAGGCCATCGAACGGATTAATTAATTCACACTTTACCCGCATTAGCCCGAGGTTTGACGCAGGTGCATGAATTTCTTGGCTGTCGGGCGAATCTAATGGTTAAACAAAAGGTGTGTACGTAACTAGCTCATCATCTTCACCTCAGCCGAAAGACTGCTGGACATTATCATCATCAGCCTATGATAGTAAACTGCTGGACGTAGGCCTCTCCCATTAACTATGCGTATAGTTAAACGCATTAGGAGGTAAATGCCCATAATCGCCACGCTGGGCAAGGGGATTAGCGATCGCAGTAATGTGTCCACTATGATAACGCTGCCGCCCATCATCAATCTTTCATAAAATAATGGTCAGTGACACTTCAATCCCATAGTCGATTCTTACGACACCCGCACGAGGAGTTGGGGTGGTGACAAATGTATTCTTACTACCACACGGCTGCTGGACATAGGCCTCCCTCAATGATTGCCACAATGAGCGGTTTCTATGACCATTGGTTCAATCGTAGTAGAAAACAAAAAAAAGTAAACAACCATAAACACTTGCATTATTCTATAATAATGAACTTTTAAAAAATAATTTTGGTTTTATTACCAACTTAAAACCTTAAACGGGCAGTTCTCAAAATTTTAATCCTTCACAATTAAGACAGATTATGGTGAATCTCAATTTTCATGTTTTGCACACGTCCACTCATGTTAACCTACTTTATATTCAATTAAAATGGACAGGTTTTTTTAGGAATGAAGATAAACTTATGAACTAATATAGGTATTCATCATTAACAACGTAATATTTTCACATACAACACAACAAGCTCCTTGGCGCGTCCACTACCGTGTTTTTATCTTTGAGCAATCAAAATTACCAAATTAATTGACATAAAATGCTCCTTTATAGTTTTTTCACTATGTATGAATATCAAACTAAGCGTATATTAAATACTTCTTTTTAAAACTTGTTTATATAATAGTTGGCATCCGATCAATTTTGTCCTACATAAAATTACCCAATTTCTTTGGCGTACTTTGTCTCATCTTAACAAATGACGGTTTAATTTTCCTATTTCGGAAGATTAGCTATATTTATTTTAATTAATATGGAATTATTAAAGGTGAATAATTTAGAAAGTTCACAATCTATAAAAAAATAATCGTAAATGTCAGTAACTTATTAAATTGTATATCATAAAAATATCGTGAACTTTTTTTAAATCGAACTCATATGTCCCGTTGGCACCAAATCAGTTACGTTCATTTTGTTCTATTCAATATTACCTAATAAGGTAAGCAAGTACTTAAGTTATTCTCCTTAGGTTTATTTTATCCAATTTGTACATACAACTTTGTTAACTATAAACCCACTTAGGTAAAACATACGAAGGTACAACTAGGAAAATAGACCTCACGATCCACGTGTACTATGAAAACCGTATACGAAGTAAAAGCTGATAATTTATTCACTTTGAACCGACCCACGCGGGAAAACCGCACAATTACAGCCCAAGTCCCCTTCTAACACCACAAACGTGGAATCGATTTGATGTTTTGAACTTTTGAATGGCAAGAATAATTAAGTGTCACTAGGTGTCGTCCCCACAACAACGCTAGTACACCTTTAGGTGTCATGACTCCAGACTGGGTGGTTAGCCAAGTTGCCATGAGATTGGCAACTTGGTTAAGCACCCAGTTGTCAAAAAGATTTACTTAAAAGTGACTTTAACGCTTTTAAGTAAGCCTTATATTTTCTTGTTTTCTTGTTGTAAAGCGTTCATAAGTTTAATGATATTATGAACATTTCATCTCATTAATTTAATGAAATCTACTATGCCACATTTGTTTCTTTAGGCCTTACATATCGATAACATCGATTACAATCTATTAACAAAGTGGGTAGAACTTATATACTTTAGCTGATAAACATAAGCTGTAAGTATACAACATTTCGTCGGGAATAGTGCAATACAACGTAACTAACAAATTCAACTCGGGTCAATTTGAGTGTCTATTGTTTGATATTTGAACTCTATGCTTTGGTAGTTACGCGGTATTGCATTATCCCCGACGATTTGCAGTTTTTGATTTAAGTTTCACCAGCGTAGTCTGGAAAATCCGAACGTCAGCAAGTCTCAGAACTTCAGAACATAATAGTTTTTATTAAAATCTGAAAACATTGCGTTTTTGTAGAAGATTTGAATTGAAGAGGCTTTTTCCTTGATTTAAATGATATATTGGAACGTTTTTACTTTGTAAGTAAACTTAATCAGTAAGAGCAAAAATTACGGTCATGTCAAATCAATAACAACTTAAAAGTTGCAATCGGCCTTCTGGGTAACACGCAATGTTTGATTCACGCGTTGGCTTATTTCCGTAGCCAAAATTAGCTTTGTCAGAAAAAGGTACGAGTATGACATACACTGTTAGGAATAAAGGAAGAATGTAAAATAATATCTCTGTAGCTCTGAGGGCCTGCCACGAAATACGAACGAAGTATTGCGTTACTTTACACACTAGTAAATTCGAACGTAAGTGTGACAGGGTGCTTAGCCAAGTTGCCAATCACTAGCGCTTAATCGTCAATCGTAAACGAAAGGCAGCTAACTGTCTTTGTCGCACTAATATGAAAGAGTGACAGAGAGGGAAAACTACGATACGCCACTAAGCGTTAGCGATTGGCAACTTGGCTAAACATTCAGGTAGGACACACGTCGATCATGGTTTGCGGTAGGCTCTCTGACCCCAATTTGACCACGTTGACTAGTGCTACAATTGTAAATTTACTGTTTCTCTAATCGGTGGCGTCTATAGGCTACAGTTACGGCATACCATTGGAAGGGCCGTGCGTTTGTTTGCCATTACCATAAAATGTAATGTAGGAACTTTAAATCAGCAGTAAATAACTACTTTTTTCCGAAGTAAAATTACATTTCGTCGGGGATAATGCTATACCGCATAGCTACCAAAGCAATAGAGTTCAAATATCAAACAATTACCACTCAAATTGGCCCTTATTGAATTTATTAATTATGCGGTATGGCACTACCCCCGACAAATTGTCACAATAATCACGAAAATTGTAGCGAATTTCCGACCTAAACTGAACCTTATGTCAAGATTTAATGAAAATTGTACTAAACCTTGCGACAATAATGGTCACGGGATTCGGAAAATAAAACCTTTATTAAGCATGTAGTAACGTTATTAGTAATAATTTTATGTTGGTGGCATGCTTGTTTGCCGATAGATCGTCCGATAGTAAGCGGTAGCCGTGGCCTACGAAGGCCTGTCACGTCAGTAACAGAGATACTTTACAATTGTCACACTTGTAATTATGGTGAAATAGAAGCTGGTGGTTTGGGAGATGAGATTGGTAATATTCAAAAGCTCAGTTCGAGTCTCAACATTCAAAAGCCTTTATAATAAAATAATAATAAATAAATATCTCGGGACATCTTACACAAATCGACCTAGTCCCACGGTAAGCTCTTAAGACTTGTGATGTGGGTACCAGGCGACGATATAATTATATAATATGTAGATAGATACATATAGATACTTACATACATAGACAGCCATGACCAAGGAACAAATATTTGTGATAAATAAATACACAAATAATGCCCTCGCCGGGATTTGAACCCGGAACCTCGAGCTTCGTAAGCAGGGTAACTACCAACTAGGCTACGGAGGCTGACAAATAGAGGCTTCATGAAGCTTACCATGGGACTAGGGACCTATTTCTTGAAAGTTTGTAACTTGTTAACAACGGTAACGGTTGTAAGCGGAAGTCTTTATCTAATTAATAGTATTTAGTGAAAAGCTTTCGAAAAACGGGACCTAGGTCGATTTGTGTAAAATGTCCCAAGGTGTCATTTATTTATAAAAAATGTTGAAATATGTTGCGTCATTATGGAGGGTAACCGCAGCTCGGCATTCAGACCTTCAAACTATATTTAATTAAGGCTGTGACCGACATCGCACTGTCACCCATTAATCATCGTGTAATCCCGCCGTAATTCAGGCCGTACAAATCCAAATACGAATCCGTATGTAAAGGTGCGTCTAAATTTAACGGAGAATAAGCGCTGTTCGCACTGGGAAATACAAAAAATTTAAGCAATGTTCGGACATTTGCCTAAGATTCTAATGTCAGTCTAATGGCCGTTTGCGTTCAAGTGCTAACCTAACTCTTGCTTTAACGTGTAATAAGTCGCGAACTTACTCTAGATCTTTTTTGGTGCGTGCTGTGAAATTGTGGAATGGGTTACCGCTGTCTCTCAGACAGGCTCAGTCATGCTGATACCAAGATGGCAAGGGAAGCTTTTAAATACCCTGACAATAAGCAAATAGTAACTTCAATCTACGGTCACCTGCATCTCCAAAAGAAACTCGTTCTTGCTCTCTGAGCATTTATATGAGGCCTATAATATCCTGTCCAAGGGTCCCTGAATGCGTAGCCAAGGTTTCTCTCTTTGTCACACTGACATACTGAAAACAGTTCCATTTCATTCGCAACTGAATCAGTTTTATACGCTACAAAAAGAGTTTCTTGTCGTTGTAAGTGTTGAGATATCCACTTCACATATTTTACATTGATATTTTCAGTCTCACTTTATGTATTTATATTTTATTTTACTTTGAACTAACGTCTATGTAAGCCCTTATCCACATACGATAAAAATTGTGTACACAGCTAATTAAAATGGCATGACGCAGCCGCCTTGCTCCGGGCCTCTAAATAATCCAATTTGAGGAGTGTCGGGAACGCCCGTTAGTAATTAAATTCCGCAAAATAAAACCATAATTCCTTGATACGTGAAATATTGCGTGTAGGACAGCGTTAAGTAAATATTAAAAACGAGACTTAACAGACAGCTTGAGTACTTCTGGTTATTTTTGGAAGTGAATTTAGGATCAATTAAACGATAGTAAGAGTAACAATAAGGTGTTATGAGGATACTAATTCTAATAAGGGCAGCTTGTGGTGAGCTTTTGGGCAGTAATGACCTCACAGACCAGAATGCTCCAGTCCAGAGAGTCGGTCAGTGTCCCCCGCCTCCGGCGTGTCTTCCTCGGTCGGAGTTGGATGCCATCTAATCGGTGGCAAGTCACCGCTTGCCTCGATAGCAAAGACAAATCATTGATATGGCAGGTGTACGGGCCTCTTTTCTATAGTTCCATCTGTGATCTATTCAACGTTCATCATCATAGCATTCATAGCCCATTAGTTATTTTCATTAAATTTCCTATAGTTTTTATGCTTCTGTTGGTTGTTGGTTTATGGATGTCTATTGTTGTGCCCGTGAATCGGTTGCAGCAGGTGTATACAATACAGCAATTTTCTCCAAAGGTCCTGTACGTATTGGATCTGTATCTCTACGCAAATATGTAAAAAACCGGGATTGATAAGCTCATGATACTCACATAATAGTTATTTTTTATGTATTTATTTCCTTAATCCAAAATACCTACCTATCTACGGTTTACATAAAGCGAAGTTACGTAAACTAAGTAAATACAAAACAGGTAAAGTTTAAGTGAAACAAGGATCAAGATAAAACATGCTATCCTCACGTAATGAAAATGTGTAGTAATAATGCTGGAAAACCCGGAGGTGTTTCTATGCAAACAAAGTGTAGGGAAAATTAAAATTTTCATTTTAGTAAAACCCGTAAAAGGTACAGTGTAAGGCTGCGTTTCCACCGGAGATGTGCGAGGATGTGTTTCCATACAAATGACACCTATTAATGACTCAAGCGAGGTGTCATTTGTATGGAAACACATCCTCGCACATCTCTGGTGGAAACGCAGCCTTAAGAATGACGGTTTTCGATATTTCTTTGCCACCAGGCTGCGTTGCGTAGACCAAATTATTTTATTCATTTCAGAAAACAATATTCCTAAAGTATATTTTTATGAATAATTCAACCGATTGATATAATTATATAAAATTAAATTGACGTATTTATTTTGACAGTTCGTTGGACCTTACACCACTGTGCTGCCATCTCTCCTCTCCAATGGCAGAAAAAGTATAAAATAGTACATTACGACACAAGTGCGAAAAACATGAAATTCGAAACGAGTGGCGATGTTTTAAAACACGACCGATAAACACACACACACACATATTAGTTACGAATTTCATTTTTGCACGTGTCTCGTACGACGTTTTTTAGTACACAAGGCCCTCCAAAGTTTTGGACCTGACGTAAATTGACCCACTTCTCGCACTAGAGCCTAAAAAAGGCACCATCTGTACTAAAAAACCCTTATTATAATAATAAGGGCAGGGTTCAATACGGGCAGTTCTCTGCTGATAGGTCTCTCCTTTTATCTATTCATCACGCTGAGCTAGCGAATTGGCGATAGCAGTAACGTGTCCACTATGATGAAGCTGCTGCCCATCATCAATCTTATATCAAAGAATGGTCAGTGACACTTCAATCCCTTAGTCGACTTTATTACAACATCTTGTAACTTAGCAAACGGAAAGGTATTGTTTGTCCCTTTCGGTTTTATCAAAATGTCTATTAAAGCGAAAGGGACAAGCAATATTTACCGCCTTATTAAGTTACGAGACGTTTACGAATAAGTCTTAAAAAATTAAAAAAACAGGCCTGCTACCGCGAACATCGAAGTTCGCAAATTGCGGGGATTTGTCTCTGTCACTCTAATGACGCCTTCGTTGGAGTGACAGAGACAAATCCCCGAAATTTGCGAACTTCGATGTTCGCGGTACCAGGCCAGCATTCATTGAATATAGTGTTTATTCTTGTACCAACCTGTACCCTAAATTAGCTTTCAGAGATTTTATGTCACATAATTTTTTCGGCGTTGGAAGTAGCTATGCCAAGGTAATCCCAAGAGTCTAGTACATTGAAAATCTTTTACTGATAAAACACTGGATTAAAAGCATGTATTTGTACATGTACCTATATTATTTGCGCCGTGAGAAAAATTGCCTCATCATCATCATCATCAGCCTATAATAGTCCACTGCTGGACGTAGGCCTCTCCTATTGACTATGCGTATAAACGCATTAGGAGGTAAATGCCCATAATCGCCACGCTGGGCAAGCGGATTGGCGATCGCAGTACACGCAGTGTCCACTATGATGACGCTGCTGCCCATCATCAATCTTTTATCAAATAGTAGTCAGTGACACTTCAATCCCTTAGTCGACTCTTACGATACCCGCAAATGGAGTTGGGGTGGTGACAAATGTATTCTTACTGCCGTCACCACACGTAATAATAATATCTCCTCTCATGAGGAGTCTCTCGGGTCCTCTCGGGTCCTCCAGCTGCATATGTCACTATCGATAGAATTTAAAAGCCAGGTAGATGACCCATAAAATTACGCAACAAAATTTTATATTCTTCAGTGACATAATGGGCACTTTAAAAAGCGTCTTTGCTAAGTTATTAAGCTACTCGGATCTAGTTAAATCCGACGAAGAAAGAGCTAAAACATCCATTTCCTCTATTAGCAGTTAATCTTGGAAAGATGATACCGGGAAAGCTAGCTTATCATCTTTTTTCACTTTTAAGTTTTCATGGTACCGTAATATTAAAACGTTGTGAAAATATTTTCGTAAGACCTCAAAGATATCATTACGGTTTAAGTGCCAAAAATATATTTACCTACACGACTTTATTGCCTTGACATTATGGCCGTGTACCTAAATATATTTTTGGTATCTAAACCGTAATGATATCTTTGACGTCGACTGTACAATGGTCTTTGTTGATATAACCAGAACTCTGGTATCGACTCGAGGATTCGTTACATAGTTACAGATATCAAAGTTTCCTCGTAATATGGCCAACCTAAGTCACTTTAGTAAATATTTTTTTCAGTATATGCCAGTGCACACGTACTTACGTTTTACAGTCTACCTGATGATAAGCAAGTAGTAACCGTAATCTCTCGGAATTCTTCATACGAATTGCCGACCCTTTACAAACCTAAAACTGTTTTAGCTATGATCTATTCCCAACTCGTCAAAATAATAAGAATGTCATTATTAAACATCAACTACACTCGCAATTAAATAATAGGCGACAGATGTAATTTTTATTAGAAAATATTGTAAATGGGCTGATTACAAAGAAAATTTTCAGATGCGTACGAATAGGTTGAATTTATTTTAACATCATAATATATAAGGTCCTAATTTATTAGATGCAGATATTTTTACAGCTGATAGTACTCGGTCTCTGGAGTATATTAAACCGTGAAACATTATAGCTTTTACGATGTTTTTTTGGAGAAAAGGGAAAAACTAATTTCCTACGTAAAAACACCCTGTTTATGTGATTATTAAATGAAAACTCATTGAACAGATTCTAGTACCTCTTTTACGGCCTGGCCATACTGGAACTGGCCACTTCTCGTCGATAAATTAAATACTTGATTGTCAATGTCATGTTATTTTCCGTTGGATTGTGTCGTTTGATGACATGACAGACAGTGTTATTGTGACATGTGATAATGCACACATGATGTTTTTTTTTAGACGAAATTATAATTAATTTTATTGTTAGGAAAATGAAATCAAAAAAATTACATGAAAAGATTTCTTAATTTATATTTAAAGTTAATTATTTTAATGTAAAGTATCATGTGTTAAAATATCTGCAACTAATAAATTAGGACCTTATATTATACTGTAATTTTCTTGAACTAACAAAAAAGTGTAAAGTGTAGTCCTGTAAAGTGTTCGAAACGTCGGAATGAAGTTAAAGTTAATTAATATACGCGAGTTTATCCGCTTTCATAGTTTTATTTCATAACAAAAAAAAAACGTCCACTGAATTCTGCAGGAAAAATTTAAGTGTTTAAAAAAAACGCCAAAAATGTATGCAAAAAGGAGCTATTTTATTTTAATCATGAATTTCTATTTTTATATTCACGGAGTTATTTGATGATAATATTACATATGTTTTAGATTCTATGAAAAAACAGGGAAAGTCCAATGCAATTAGATATTAAATTAGATTCCACTTATCTTGTGAAAATTGTTAAACTATATCTGAAATCACCTTGTTCATAGTATTTTCTATGAATTTTTATAACTAACCCATATTTTTTACCGAGAGTGTAGTTTTACATTAAAACAGTGCACAAGAAAAGGATACAATCTTCGTAAATTTTGTGTTTTAGGTTTATAAAACAGAAATTGTTCATGTAATAACATGAACAATTTTTATGTTATTCGTTATGAATAATTACTGTTCTGTCAATTTCTGTTTTATAAACCTTTACGAACAATTTCTGTTTTATAATGTTTAGTTATCCTCACAAAAATCGCAACTAACTATATTTCAACAGCTCCGCGAAAGCATAATGTTCATAAAAAGCCCATTTGCATATATTCCTAGTAACTCCAACGGAACCCTTTCCTCGCCCGAAGCATGCTTAGCATACTTTCCATCACAACTCCATTTCAATTACAAGTTACTTTCTCTTATGGGAGTGCTACTAAAAGCTTTCCCTTCTTATCGCAAGGTTACTGGGGAAAAGGAAATTTATTAACATCTTGATTAAGGCTATCTTCATTTACGCTGCCTCTGCTCTGCTCCATATCGGGGCTTCGATGGAAGCGATCCTTGCGAGATTGCTACGTAAGGGGTTTAGTGGAATAAATAGTATCTTGTTTTTGTTACTTATTTATATTTTTGTGTTTGTAACTATTATTGTTCTTGTATTTTGAGAAATTATTGCTATTTGTTTGTGATCCTACATTAGAGTTGTAAAAAAATCAAACGCTACGGCTAAAGACATTTTTAGGGTCCATTGCAAAAAAAAACACATAGTTAAGACCTTAATCCAACACAAAAATCAGTCCCAACAACCTTTAGCAGTAGTAAAAGGTTTGTATTGTTGATCCATCATCATCAGCCTATGATAGTCCACTGCAGGACGTAGGCCTCTCCTATTCACTGTGCGTATAGACACATTAGGAGGTAAATGCCCATAATCGTCACTCTGGGCACGCGGATTGGCGATCGCAATAATGTGTCCATTTGTTGATTGCTCATAGACAATTTGAATTTGTCGCCTTGATTCACAGCCAAAAGTTGTCTGCTGGATGTGGGTAGCGCAGGACTGGTCATTGTGGCAATCTTTGGGGGAGGCTTATGTTCAGTAGTGGACGTCTTTCGGCTGATATGATGAGGATGAAGAAACTGAAATATTGACTTTGATCCTGGCCGTGGCCCCAATTTTGACCTCATTTATTCCGCGCATCGTTTAAATTAGTAATAATTACTCTTTGTTTAAAATGAGTGTCATTAACTTGTAATTATGACGCGAGTTAATTTCATCAACCTAAATGAAAAACCATCGAGTGTTGCAAAATAACATGGATGTTTAAAACTATAATGTCCTCATAATTATTCATATAAATGTTTTTTTTTTTATGTGACGACGGTAGACAATTGACGGGAAGCAGGAACTGAGGGCCATGGACATAGCAATCAGAAAGTCGTCTATGCGCTGCCTACCCTGAGGACTTTGATGGATTGCCTCTATTTATGCCAGTAATTACACCGGCTATCTTACCTCCAAACCGAAACACACCAGTGCAAACACTACTATTTAGCGACAAGGTAATACGGTGGTGGCTATCCGAGCGGACTCTGCCAGTGCCACTTAAATCCATTGGTCTACTACTGACGATACCTACGAAAAGAAAGGAGAAGACAATGTATTCTGACTGCCGTCAACAAGCGGCATAAATGTATAGTGTTCACAATTAAAAAACCTTTAATTAAAATCCGTAGCCTAGTTGGTAGTGACCCTGCCTACGAAGCTGGAGGTTCTGGGCTTGAATCCCGGCAATGGCATTATTTGTGTGTTTATTTCTCACAAACATTTTGTTCCTTGGTGATGTCTATGTATTTAAGTTATTATACAGGGTGAAATTAAAATCGTGAACCGTAATTTGTTTTTGTAACTCTAAAACTAACAATCAAACGCCCCACAAGTTACTTAAAAATGGGCATGTAATTTTTTTATTTTTTGTTTGTTTTGGCGTTTATGTTTTTGTATTTTTTCGCTTTAGGATATCGAAACGGTTTATTAAGACAAATTAATATACAATAGGCAATATGTTTAATTGAATAATTTAAATTACCTTTTCAAATTGAAGTAATTCATAACGCCAATTTTGTCGTATTACATTTTACGTTTTAAATAGCTTAAATAGTCGTTATCATTTCTTAATCACCTTAAAAATTAGAAAATGTTACAAAAAAAAAACAAAAAAAAATCATGACTCTAAGTAACTTGTGAAGCATTCAATTGTTAGTTATTCATAGAGTTAAAAAAAACATATTACGATTCACGATTTAAATTTCACCCTGTATATATTTACCTATTATAGATACATAATTATATTATATCGTCGTTGTCTGTGCCTGGTACACATATTCTAAGTCTCAATTGAGCTTACCGTCAGATGGGACTAGGTCGATTTGTATAAGATGTCCTAAGATATTTATTACGTAAGGAGCGTCTATGGTTTTCAGGTTGATGAAACGGCCCGCATAATTCATAATACCATAGATACAAGACAGTCAATTCAAATTATTGTTCACAATATTAAAACAACTTCAAAACCTCCAAAGATAATGCCACAATGCAAATTTAAATCTCCCATCACACGTTGTATTTGCTGCGATGAAAATGTTTTGCATCTGCGTTGTTTATCTTAGTAATCTCCATCCACCCTTATTTGTATTACGTCGGGCCGGTGGTATTCCGATTGCTTAGATACTCATCATCATCATATCAGCCGAAAGTCGTCCACTGCTGAACATAGGTCTCCCTCAAAGATCGCCACAATGACCGGTCCAGCGCCACCCGCATCCAGCGGACTCCTGCGACCTTCACCAGGTCATCAGTCCACCTTGTGGGGGTCTACCCGCGCTACGCCTTCCGCTTAGATAATGCCTGAAATTAATTGGCATGCCAATATGGATGATGACTGTAGTTAAGATAAATTATTTAACATTATGCACGACATAATACACGAAGAAATTATTACTAAGATGTAGGTTGCAGTAATTTTTGTACAGAACTTCTATTTAATAAATTGAAAAGAACTTAAAAGAGTAGGTCATTTGGCACTTGGCAGTATTTCATATATAATTCCATAGTGGTGATCGTTTTCACAGTTCGAAAAAAGATGCTGATTTGACTTGCCAGTCATCATGCCTATTATATTGAAATGTGTTGTAAAATTTGCCGTGTGGTGACAGTAAGAATACATTTGTCACCACCTCAACTCTTCCCGCGGGAGTCGTAAGTCGACTAAGGGATTGAAGTGTCACTGACCATTCTTTGATTTGATTGATGACGGGCAGCAGCGTCATCATAGTGGACACATTACTGCGATCGCAAATCCGCTTGCCCAGCGTGGTGATTATGGGCATTTACCTCCTAATGCGTCTATACGCATAGTTAGTAGGAAAAGCGTAAGTCTAGCAGTGGACTGAGATAGGCTGATGATGTGTGTTGTAAATTAACAATGCTTACCATGAGCAGAGCTGCCGCTGCGTATGAAATGTCAGGGATTTTTCTCTGTTACTCTAAACTAAAGATACTTTCGTTAGTCACAGATAAAATATATTTCACGTTTCCGAACTTCGGTGTTCACCACGGTAAGTAAGCCAGGGTGCTTAGATAAGTTGCCAATCGCTAACGCTTAATCGTCAATCGTAAACGAAAGGCAGCTGCCTTTGTCACACTAATATGAAAGAGCAACAGAGAGGGAAAACTACGATACGCTACTAAGCGTCAGCGATTGGCAACTTGGCTAAGCATCCTGATAAGTTTGGAGCTCGAATTTCGAATACACAAATAAACAGATTATTTTACTATTTGGAGTAAAAGTGTAGACATAAATTAGTCTTTGACATTCATACAATACAAATTTGCTTTAGACTTGTGTGCTATGGCTATCCAAGCAATTGCAACAACGGCCCTGATATACTTTTAATCCTTTTAAAGGACGCCCCATTATCATAAGCCCGATTCCATAGCTATTGTTGGGTTGGGTCCCGTATGTTCGTTATAATTAATATTTGAAAGGCTGTTTTCGTCGAAATTCGTGAAAAACACGTTAGGACCCTTTATGTTTTCGTAATAGTCGGGTCCATGACTTGTTTTAAGCCAAATCATGTACCCTCATAAAGAAAGTACGTTGTCACTTTTACTAATTGCGAGTTTCCTTACGATTAAGGGTCAGCTGTACCAAAATGTCGGTGTGGGGAAATGTTAATTTTAATTTTCTCCTCATCTCCACATGCATAGTATAACACAAAGTCGCTATCCACTGTCTGTCCCTACTTGACTATAAGTGTGTATAAATATGTATAGGGTATTTTTTTATTCACCACCCAAAATTTAGAGGATTGATTCTGAGGTCATATTCATGAATGGATATTCGATTCGAAAAAAAATGCTCCGTACATTTCCTCCTTCTAATATCTCAGGGTTAGTAAGCTGGCTACGGAGGCCGACTTGAATGGTTTATAAATTAAATTATTTTTTTTATTTCGGACTCGAGATCCGTAGCTTGTTAGTTACTCCGCTGGCTACTTATACCGAATGTTAGAAACTTTATGTCGACGGCATAAGAGCGAAAATAACATTGTAGCGTCGGCCTAGCCGATACGAAT
This sequence comes from Thaumatotibia leucotreta, assembly GCA_025490895.1. Lineage (NCBI taxonomy): Eukaryota > Metazoa > Arthropoda > Insecta > Lepidoptera > Tortricidae > Thaumatotibia > Thaumatotibia leucotreta. The sequence continues at coordinate 3,992 of JALPQI010013355.1, read as the reverse complement.
GCCGATCAACGTATGTTTTGCTCTTATGGTATAGGTTACCGTTGACACTTTTCGATAAAAAAAGTTGAAAATGGAAATAAGTCCTTTTGAAAAGACACTTCTCGGTTACCGTCGACAATTTCGACCAGTTTTTTCAATTGGCTTATGTTATATACGAGTAGACTCAAACTTGTCGTCACAGTAATGATATGACCTGGCTTCGAATGCACATAACTTAAAAGAAAACCGATTAGGGCCGAACTTTAACTCGATACAACCCCGGTCATGTACGAGTAATTTTAAACTGGCAACTGTTTTAAAACTACCATGAATTTCGCAAACTACTGTCTGATTGCTTTCCAATCTATAAATTTATCGCTAGCGACGAACAAAACCACTTTTCACTGATTAAATATAGACTTTATATCTTTGAAATAAGGCATATGAATGGTCAGTATAATTCATGCGCGTAAGAGTAGTAAACAGTTTGGGAACTCGCTTAAACATGGAGTTATAATAAAGTTTGAGAATAATGTTCGCGCAATATGTTCTTGGCATGGGATTTTGAGGTTAGCTTTTGTTTTATAAATGTGAAATCTATGTTTCATCTTGTTTGACGGGTATATGTAGATAGTCGAGTCGATAGCGACCGTAACTATGAAACTAGTGGATCCGATTTTAATGTGATGTTAATAGGAGGCATAGGAGCAGTGGACTGAAATAGGCTGAGGATGTCAAAGTCAAAGTCAAACTATTCTTTATTCAAGTAAGCTTATTAATAAGCATTTTCGAATCGTCTGACATTATCAAGAGAGAGAAAAAAAATCTACTATGATGTAAAAAATAAGTATGTTTGTTTGTGTACATATTAGACAAAGGACACGTTTAAATTACACTAGTAACAAAATCAAATCAATGGTAATCACCAGATTAAAAAATAAATAAAATAGACTTCAACCGATTTCTCCAAGATCCCATCATCAGACCACTAGGTACCCATCTCTTTGTTATACCCGTTCGATAAAAAATGAAAATCGGTTCAAGATTGTCGCAGATATCGAGTAACATTAATACAAAAAAAAAACAATCGAACTGGGAACGTACCCGGTTGAACGAATCGATTGAAGTCATTGATTTGATTTTGTTACTAGTGTAATTTAAACGTGTCCTTTGTCTAATATGTACACATACAAACATACTTTTTTTACATCCTCACTGTCAGTCCACTGCTCCTATTAACTATACGTATATAATAGACGTATTAAGAGGTCTACGCCTATAATCGCCACGCTGGGCATGCGGATTGGCGATCGCAGTAACTTACTTAACACCTTATCTGCGGCTATTAGAGCGGAGAAAAACAAAACTAGGTTTAAGACAGCCCTATTACAACACTATCTGGACAGTATTTAAATACCATCTTATATTCTTTCACTCTGCCTAAATTTCTACGTAAATTTGACACTTTTACTTCTGTACTTTACTGTTTTTAATTAATATATTGTAGAGACTCACGGACAGTTTTGTGGGACAAAGTATTTAGTTTAAAGTTCTAATCCTGTATCTTACAGAACAAATAAAAAAAAGACGCTGCTGCCCATCATCAATCTTCTGTCAAAGAATGACCAGTGCCCCTTCATTCCCTTCAATCCCTTAGTTGACTCTTACGACACCCGCGGGAAGAGTTGGGGTGGTGACAAATGTACACTTACTACCGTCACTACACGGCCATATTTGTATAATAATTAATTCCAGAATCTTCGATCCGATGCAGCTCTAAAATCACACTTCCCGGTATATTTACACGAGTGTATTGGATGCAGTGTGGTTGAAGGTTTAATTATCGCTCGATGCAGCAATTTTCGGTATTATCCGAGATTACTATAACGTGTAGATACACCACATTTTGATACGTGTGGAGTTGCCTGTGAGATATGGCAACTGATGCTTAGAGTGATTCTCCAAGGGTTTCAACCGCCGTGACTTCGGTGACAGCCTTATCACACGAATCCCGTGAGAGATGCAAGAACTTTTGGATATAATTGGTAGACGTAGTTGACAACTACCAAGATATCCAAAAAAATGTATGAGATATCCACGAAAATCGGGTAATAATGTTGCCACCGAAGTCACGGCGGTTGAAACGCTCGAAGAAATGCCCAGATCGAAGTCACCGGTTTTAGACTAAACGATCGTTTTATGTTTTAACGTTTTAAGTGTGTAAGTACAACGTATAATTAGATTTGGTTGGACAAAAAATGTCATTTTTTGCAATTCCAATATATAACGGTCTAACGTTTTTCACCGCAAAATGCTGACTAAATGATACTATAATCAATCAATCTTTTTAATAATAACGTTTTACGCATAAGTCTTGAAAAGTACCTAGTGCGGCGAAAATATAAATGGAATAAATAAAATTCTGTTGTATAAAAATTTTAATTATGTGTTTTTAATTATTTTATGTTCAGCTACTCTATAAGATATATAAAATAAGCAAATACAGTACATTGTGTATTAAGGGCGGTAAATAAGAAATTGTGACCAAGTGTGAAAATAAGCCCCGCGACTTATATATTTATTTTCATTTGTTTCGGTAAAACCTGACAAGCAGAACCTAAACTGAGTAGCAAAAAGAGACGATGGCAACCCCTCAGCGCAAACATATTAATCGCATGTCATGCTTTCATCATCATCATCATCATATCAGCCGAAAGACGTCCACTGCTGAACATAGGCCTCCCCCAAAGATTGCCACAATGACCGGTCCTGCGCCACCCGCATCCAGCGGACTCCTGCGACCTTCACCAGGTCATCGGTCCACCTTGTGGGGGGCCTACCTACGCTACGCCTTCCAGTACGTGGCCGCCACTCAAGAACCTTCCCGCCCCAACGGCCATCGGTTCTACGCGCAATGTGCCCCGCCCACTGCCACTTCAGTTTAGCGATTCGGAGAGCTATTTCGGTTACTTTGGTTCTGCTGCGGATGGTCTCATTTTTAATCCGATCACGCAGAGAGTCCAACAGCTTTATTGTGGCACATCTCAAGCCATCCTATGTAATCTGTGGTTTGATGCAGCTCTACTTACCAGTATTGCTTGTTCGATAGTTTTAAACTCAAAACTCTCCAACAATGCAAACTTCATTCGAGGGAGTTCCCTGTCTAGGTAATTTGAAACCGATTTTTAAAAAGAAGGTTAGTCTTTTACGTGCCAAAGTCGAAAAATGCTTAGTTATTTTACTGGTACATAATAGTACTATAATTACTGAACGTAAAACATTCTACGACACTCATGAAAATGGGATTGCTATTATATATTTATACTTAGTGCTGCAATTTAGTAATTGTGGTTCCGATGTTGAAATTCCCGTTATTTACTGTTCAAAAAGTACTATAATTATTGAATGTAAAACATTCTACGATACTCATGGAAATTAGTAAATTGGCAACTCGTGTCGATTTAATTTATCGTCACTCGTTGCGGTTTTTCGCGTTTATGTACAATTTTGGCTGAAATACTAGATGTTATATACAATACACCGTGGGCTGTTTAAACCCGACCGATTTTAACAGTGTATTCCTGACCACATTTAGAAACTATAATATCGTATAAACTTTTCTGGATATAGCCTAGTTTGAGAGTTATTACCCTTTTTTTATATCATATAAACCATTTTTCAAGTTCCTTATTCTTTTTAAAAGACCTATTTAATGATACCCCACACTATAAAAGGAAAAGTCATATAGGAGAAGTAAATAATAAACTTGCTCGATTCATATTTGCTTTAGGTATTCTAAAAAGGAACACAAGCATCGAATGTGCAATCTCGGCATATTATGCATATGCATATGCGTGGTTGCGGTACGGAATCATCTTGTGGGGAAACAGCACAAATGCTGAAGATTTGTTTATAGCCCAAAAAAAATGTGTACGCATACTAGCAAACATCCGACACCCAGAAAGCTGTCTACCCCATTTTACAAATTTGAAGCTACTTACCTTACCATGCAT
>JALPQI010013354.1:0-40314 GCA_025490895.1 Thaumatotibia leucotreta | reverse complement strand
CCTATTAAATCATAAACATCTCCCCCTAACTTAGCAAGCCAGTATTATTTGGGTGAATCAACTTTTTTCAGTCTGTTATTACCATGGTTACGGTCTCCTGAGTAATCCTCGTTTGTTGTATTCCAATTTCGTCGGATTTCTGATTCGTCGTATTCCTGTTAATTGTAATGAAACTTACTATAATAAATTATTGAAAATGGGATATTTACCATCTATGTGTTTGGTCTAGAACACATATACTTTTTATACATGGTAAGTACTCCGTTTCGAATTATTTATAATGTTTAAACTAGACAAATCAGAGATCTGTCGAAACCGGAATCCGACGAATCTGGAATACGACGAACCAGGAACAATACCCTGGTTTTTACACAAAATTATGTTACTTAAATTATACAAACATGCATTATTTTGCTGTTTATAAGCCCTTTCTTTAATGGGCCACCTACAAACATGGACTACATGCATTCTTTCATATTATTATTAAATTCATAATTTAAGTAACATAGTTTTACATAAAACTAGGGTTACTCAAGAGACCGTAACCATGGTAATAACAGAGTGAAAAAAGTTGATCGCCCATTTATCCCTTTCAGTTTTATCAATACGTCTGTAAGAGCAAAGGGACAAACAATACATAGCGACTAGCTAAGTTAAGAGACGTGTGTAAGGAGTTACACCCTTATTCATAAACGTTTGTTAACAAGCCGCTAATGATTGTTTGTCCCTTTTGCTCTTATGGACACATTGTTAAGACCGAAAGGGACAAACAATTATTCGCGGCTTGTTAAGTTAACAAACGTTTATGAATAAGGGGGTTAGTCAATACGCGTGATAACTGTACTCTACAATCAATTGGACGTACTTATGCAAAAAAAGACCAATCCACACTAATTTGTCATTGTAAAATTTTACTTTTTTGTTTTGAGTTTAGGTGTTAATTAAAACGAAAAATTCTTGTGGGTTGGTTCCTTTTTGCATAAATACGTCCAATTATACATCCTAAACCTGCAAATTTGAAGGTTCTTTAGAACCTGCCAGATAGTATAGGAGCAGCCATGGTGTTCAAAAATATCTCAACATACACTCTGCTCATCATTTCTCAGATATTTATGACACTCTGGCTGCTCCGATCTATCCGATGGCAATTGTATGTAAACATTTTACCGAAAAATCGTTTCGTACTGCACACGCATCATGGTGTGGCTTGGCCTTAAAAGGTTACAAAATAATTCGCTTACCTACAACAGTTCAGAACGGTAAATGCACAATCAAATCAACCCATTGGAACTTTAGGCCACTCAGGAATGATGTCAAAGTAACGCTATAACCTCGAAAGGTCCAATGTAGCTTACTGTGGGACTAAATCGATTTGTGTAAGATGTCCCAAGATATTTATTTATTTAATTTACATTACAATGCACACACCACTTCAATGAAATTTGAACCTTTCATAAACTCGATAAAGTCACTTTTCCTTTGTTTGATTGATTTTACATACAAACGAAATTCGGCACTGTTCCTTACCTTACACAGCAAAGTTCAAAATATGATTTAAAGAAATGAGTATTACGAGGATAAATCAAATTGTAAGAAATCTCTCACCGATTGTCATTTTGACATGGTTCTAGTGGCCTAGAGTTCAAATTGGTTTATTGTACAGTCAAGGGTAAAAATATCTATACACTTTTTTACTTAAGTCCGGTGTATAAGGTTTAAAATTGTATATATATTTTTGCCCCTGACTGTACACGGTTACTAAGCAATTACATATTATACTTGAATTTTCGCGTTGCACAATAAAATTATATAATTATATCGCTTGCAGAAACTTTATGGAAGAATCAACTTTTTTCTGGCTGTTATTGCCATACTTACGGGCACCCGAGTCACGGTAGATTTCTGCAAAATTATATTTGCTACTTAAATTATGCAAACACGCATGCAGTCCATGTTTATAGGTGGTCCATTACTGGTAGGGCTTATTAACACCAGAAAAATGAAAGTTTGCATAGTTTAGCATAATTTTGTAAAACAACCAGCGTGACTCGAGTGACCGTAACCATGGTAATAGCAAAAACAATGTATTCGCCCTTAAAATAAATAATAATAAATGAATTAATTAATAAAACTGACAATATGACAGTGGTGTAACAATACATATAATGAGTATAATGACATCTTTAGGTATACCTACATAATCGTTGGTTACGTTATGATACATAGGCACAAATATTACATAAAATTCTCAATGGAATTTCATTACCACAGTATGCCATGAAAAACTCAGCTTTTAGAAATATTCAATTTCAGCCACTTGTTTTATTCTGTCCATAAATCCACATAAATTAAATTATATTAAACAAAATAATGTCATATCAACAGTCTAATGTAGCACAACATAAATTCTTCTTAATATCAAAAAAATCTCTTAAACTGTTCTAAAAATGTCTTACAATCGTTAATTATCCATTCATGCCTCTCATACTATTGCACTAATACAAAAATCTAAAAATTAAGTCATGAACACATATAATATTAATATACACAAAAGTCGCATTGCCATATTCGTTTAATAATGATTACCCAACTATAGTCCATAGCTGTCAACTATAAATCATTAGAATATCTTTGTATGTATAATTTTAATACTTAGATGCAATTCTATGGCCAAAACATTAAACAAATAATTAGTTGAACTTGTAGACCATAATAGAAGCAATACGATATTTTGTCTATTCTGTTGCTGAAAATTACACAATGTTACCAAAATATAAACAGAAATAAATAAAGAATAAGAAAGACAAAATCTGAACCAATTTCAGAGTGTGAATTTCCTGTCCAAGCAAAATAAGAGCATGTCATATATTTATTTGTTATATCAGCAGTGATCGGCATCGGCAGTGTGATTCCTATAGTAACTTTAAAATAAACTTTATTTATCATGTCATGTTTTTGTTCCAAAAAAATATGTTTGAGAGTGTGTAATATAAAAAAAAATATCAGTCATGTCCATATAATTTTTTTACGCAAACAATACCGCTAGGTCAGGAGTGGTGCCAATCACTGTATGTTAGATATCTCTGTTGTGAACTGTACATATAATACACCATCCATTCATTAGTCTTTTACTTGGACAAAATTTTCCATAACAGGATGTAAATTTTAAGTGACACATTAATAACCAGTAACATGAATTGATAAATTATAAACCTTACATTTAATAAATTACTTAATTTCTATGACTGGTGATAGTTCAATCTCAATCATATCCGGTGGGGCTGTCGGTGCCTCCTTTTTAACCACAACTCTTTTCTCCACCAAAATTGTTGGCATTTGGCATACATGCTTGGAACGTACATGCTTGCTTACTGAATCTTTCCTGAAGAATCGTTTCTCGCACAACGGACATGGGAATTTCCTCTCACCAAAATGTTTTCTTTGGTGCTGTATTAGTTTAGCGGCCTCGTCAAAGAACATTCCGCACACAATGCAAGGAAGATTGGTTGCTGTATGTCTTGCTTTATGCTTCTTAACTTTTTCTGACCTTATAGATTTATATTCACATACATTGCAATAGTACCAATATTTGCCTTTCATGTGAATCATTCGCTTATGGTTACAGAGCTCGGCACCTGTGTAGAATGACTTAGCACAGACTTCACAAGTGAATTGTTTGACTCCACTATGCCTCTGCATGTGTGTCGCTAGGCTTTTCTTCGACTGAAGAATCTTACTGCACACTTCACATTTATGCTGATTGTCAGTATGTGTTTTTAGATGGCGGTACACATTGTTCCGGCCTCTGACAAACTTCCCGCAATAGTGGCAGGTTATTTCGACTTTGTACTGCTTGTGGGAGCCCTCCTGATGGCTCTGCAGAGAGCTCTGTTGGGTGAACTTAGCAGGACACTTGTCACAATGATATGGGCGGTCTCCAGTGTGTATAACCAAATGTGATTGCATATCTTTAATACGCTTAGACTTGTAGTTACATTCCTTACAAAAGAATACTCTGTTTTTACCCATACCTTCTATCCGTACATCAGCAGCGGTTTTACAGCTTCTCTTTAATGACTTAAGATGCCTATTGAAAGCCTTAAAAGACTTGAACATCCTTTTACAGATAGTGCAAATTAAAGATTCCGGTAGGTGCACCTTTTTCCAATGCACGCGTAATTTACATTTGCTTTTAAAAAGGTTACCGCAATCGTGGCATTCCAATTTCAAATCTATCGCTCGGCTTTTTTTAACTTCTTTATTTTCATCGTATTCTGGTTTTGAGTCTTTGGCTTCAAGCATGTCAGTTGAATCGAGGAAGTGAAGGTCCTCATCTAAATACTCGTATGGTTCTTCCAGCGGTTCCTCTTTTTTGATAACGACTTCTGGTAGAACATTGTTGATGTTGACTACTGGATACTTCTCTAACTGAGCTGAATGCAGAATTACATTGGAACTTTCGCATTTCTGCTTGAAATGTATTGCCGTCTCGAGGTCCAAAAGGCAGTCTAAGCATATTTTATCCGGGAAACCGTCATCTTTCTGTATTTTTACATTAGCTATTGTATTCACGTAGTCGTAAATAAGACAATCTTTGTATTTTTCGAAAAGGGACATGCACTTTTTCACGTTTGTGCCCAAACATACACGGCAGATTTTCACTTTTTTCTTATCATCGCCCATTGTTGAATGTTTATGTGATAAGGAATTACTGTAAATTACTTTTGGTAACGTACATTTTACATCATTTATACTGTCGATAATTAAACAGAAACTCAGAATCTATGAACTAATTTTTCTACTCCAGAATCGAATCACATCAGCACATCACATTTGTGTTGATCTAGAGTGTTGCCCAATTCTACATTCATGTTGCCAACACATTGTAATTGTCATTTGTCAAACGCATATTCACAGATAAAATATAGGGAAGATTCCGTGTATTAAGACATACATGAACAAACTATTGTCATCCTTCACCCCATCTCAAGACGTATTCCATAAGGAAAAAGAGACAAATAAAGTAGCTCTACTTGGTCGTGAACTCCATCAACGACTCCATTTTCTTGAACAATGCTACCAACCTGACTAGATAAAAATAAGTAAAAAAAGTTTTAAGTTAAACGGTTTTTATTGCACCAAAAACTAGAAAATAAAAAATAGTTGTAACTAATCGTATTTAGATGCTACTTTCTGTAGATTAGTCACGTGAAACTATTATCACTGTAGTCTTCCCAAGTTGGATGCTGAAAGCCACGTTTAGCCTCTATGTCAGTGGATTAAGCGTTACCTAATCGGAAACTTTTACCAAACTGAAATAAAAACGTGGGGCGTACGCAATTGTGATTAAGTCACTACCTATAGTTATTTAAGAACAAACATAGAAATCAAGACAGCAATAGTGTAATAAGTTTTGTTCTGGCTTTGATAAAAGTTATTTACCTACTTCTGTAGAAGTGTTGGAACAGATGGATGATTAATTGCAAAATTAAAGCTACAATTACATATTTTGAACTTGTATGTTTCTTTATAATAACGCCCCACGTTTTTATTTTAGTTTGGTAAAATTTTCCGATTAGGTAACGCATAATCCACTGACATAGAGGCTAAACGTGGCTTTCAGCATCCAACTTGGGAAGACTACAGTGATAATAGTTTCACGTGACTAATCTACAGAAAGTAGCATCTAAATACGATTAGTTACAACTATTTTTTATTTTCTAGTTTTTGGTGCAATAAAAACCGTTTAACTTAAAACTTTTTTTACTTATTTTATTTTCAAGTTTTTAGTGCAATTGTAAAGTTAATTTCCGATGCTATACTTACTTATTCGAGATCAAAGATGTTCTTTGTAATATGCAATACAATGAGGGTTTTCGATAATTTTTCTGCCACCAGGCGGCGCTTCGTACGTACCTGGTCTCGACAACTGTCAGATTCATACTATTCATAGGCACTTGGGCCTAAAATATTGAAATTCTATTTTATTTGGAAGATAATTGATTTTGTAATAGATTACGACTAATACATGGTAGTCGAACTGAAGATTGAACTCTAAAACAGGCGCTCAAAGTCACTGGTATTCAAAATAATTACTATAACTTTGTTAATTTCATGAGAATTGACTTGGAACTATTTTATTCATTTATTTTAGGTAACAATATGACTAAAGTAATGGTTTTCAGAATAAATAAGCCTATAAATATGTTGAAAATTAAATGCGCGTATTTATTTTGACAGTTCGTTATAAGGTCGGCTCAGTGCTGCCATCTCACCTCCCCATAGCGGCAGAAAAAGTATCAAAAACCCTCATTATGCATGCTAGCGTTTAACTCTCGCGCTTTAATCACGACACATATGTAAACGTAATGGACCTTATTTTATGTGTAACGAGAGGGGAATCCCTGCTGAATAGATATTTTTAAAAATCCGACACTAAAAAAATGTCAGCTTGAATGGCCGAAGTGTCTCAAATGGACGTGTTATTCGTACAAATACCTTAGATAACAGAGATCTGACAATAAGGAATTATATCAATCAATTTGGTTTATTGAGAAAATCAAGTTTAAATTTTTATATTGTGCACATTATACAAGTCGAATTTTAGACTATAAAATATAAACTCATACTGCCAGTCGACCAACCGGAGGACCGCATGTCTGACGGAAAGTCCGACGCGAATCGAGGGCCCAAAGGGTCAATTCATGCAGTCTATCAACCGGAGGGCCGTAGGCTCGACGGCACTATGGCACGCACTACGTGAACCGGAGGGACTCACACTCTCTGTCTATCAACCTGACGGCCGCAAGCCCGACGGCACGCCCTACGCGAACCCGGGGGGTATACTCATACTCTCAGTCTTATCAACCTGCAGGTCCAACGGCACGTCCTACGCGAGTCACTCACGCTGTGAGTCTATCAGCTGGAGGGCCGCAGGCCCGACGGCTCACCCTACGCGAACTACTCACGCTGTCACTCTATTAGCTGGAGGGCCGCAGGCCCGACGGCCCGCCCTACGCGAACCACTCACGCTGTCACTCTATCAGCTGGAGGGCCGCAGGCCCGACGGCTCGCCCTACGGGAACCATTCACGCTGTCACTCTATCAGCTGAAGGGCCGCAGGCCCGACGGCTCACCCTACGCAAACCACCCACGCTGTCGCTCTATCAGCTGGAGGGCCGCAGGCCCGACGGCTCGCCCTGCGCGAACCACTCACGCTGTCACTCTATCAGCTGGAGGGCCGCAGGCCCGACGGCTCGCCCAACGCGAATCACTCACGCTGTCACTCTATCAGCTGGAGGGCCGCAGGCCCGACAGCCCGCCCTTCCGAACCACTCACGCTATCACTTTGTCAGCTGGAGGGCCGCAGGCCCGACGGCTCGCCCTACGCGACCCACTCACGCTGTCACTCTATCAGCTGGAGGGCCGCAGGCCCGACGGCTCGCCCTACGCGAACCACTCACGCTGTCACTCTGTCAGCTGGAGGGCCGCAGGCCCGACGGCTCGCCCTACGCGACCCACTCACGCTGTCACTCTATCAGCTGGAGGGCCACAGGCCCGACGGCTCGCCCTTTGCGAACCACTCACGCTGTCACTCTATCAGCTGGAGGGCCGCAGGCCCCACGGCTCGCCCTACGCGAACCACTCACGCTGCCACTCTGTCAGCTGGAGGACCGCAGGCCCGATGGCTCGCCCTACGCGACCCACTCACACTGTCACTCTATCAGCTGGAGGGCCGCAGGCCCCACGGCTCGCCCTACGCGAACCACTCACGCTGTCACTCTATCAGCTGGAGGGCCGTAGGCCCGACGGCTCGCCCTACGCGATCCACTCACGCTGTCACTCTATCCGCTGGAGGGCCGCAGGCCCGACGGCTCGCCCTACGCGATCCACTCACGCTGTCAGTCTAGCAGCCGGAGGGCCGCAGGCCCGACGGCTCGCCCTACGCGATCCACTCACGCTGTCAGTCTAGCAGCCGGATGGCCACAGGCCCGACGGCTCACCCTACGCGATCCACTCACGCTGTCATATATCAGCGGGAGGGCCGCAGCGAACCACTCACGCTGTTAGTCTATCAGCCGGACCCAATAGCTTGCCCTACGCGAACTACTCGCTCCACTCTGTCAGTCTTTTAGACGGAGGGCCGCAAGCGAACCCGAAGGCCTGAGGGGTGAACTCACAGAATCAACAAGCGCACCGCACACTAATAGAGGTTAGGATTTGGAAGTGAATATTCAATGTACATACTACATATATGTTTTTAACCATTTGCTAAAGCATTACTTTAAATTCAACATTTCGATTAACCTGGCGGTTACGCCATCAGCATCAGGTTTGATAAGTTGGAAGTCAGTATTAAATCCGTCTGTATCTTTTTGTTTGAAGACGAAACTCTTTGATCAGTGTATGTTGCCAGTGATGACATACGGTACTAAACCGTGGTCGCTTACAATGGGCCTCATAAGAAGGCTCAATGTCACCCAAAGAACAATGGAGAGGGCTATGCTAGGAGTCTCTCTGTGATATCGGATTTTAAATGAATCCTCCGCAGCAGAATCAAAGTAACCGATATAGCTCTTCAAATCGCTAAGCTGAAGTGGCAATGGGCGGGGCTCGTTGCGCGTGGAACCGATGGCCATTGGGGCGATAAGGTTCTCGAGTGGCGGTCACGTACCGGAAGGCACAGCGTGGGTAGGCCCCCCACAAGGTGGACTCATGACCTGGTGAAGGTCGCTGGATGCAGGTGGCACAGGGCCAGTCCCTGTGGCAATCTTTGGGGGAGATCTATATTCACCACTGAACGTCTTTCGGCTGATATGATGATGATGATGATGATAATGAAATCCGTATGTTTCTACCAAATATCTAAAGCAGTACTTCAAAATCTACATATCGCTAAACCTAGCGGTTGTGGCAGGCAGTAACCCTGGAGTATCAGATTTGAGGAGTTGGACGTTAGTATTAAATTCGCATGTTTCTACTTAATATCTAAAGCACTTCTTTAAAATCAAGATATCGATAAAAGATAAACCGCAAAGCAGTTATTGTGGGCAGTACTGCATCATCAGGAGTGAGGAGTTGGAAGTCAAGATCATTCTGTTAGTATTTGATTGTGCCAAACATGCTATACTTTCATTTTCACGTGTCTAACACACTCGGTTAAGGTAAGCAGTACGTCTGCAGCATCAGGCTTTGAGGATACAAGGATACAAATATTATAATATTGCATTGTCACGAGGACTTGATAAGAGTTCCAAATTTTATTGATTTCGGTGCAGTAGAAGTGGTCGAAAAATCGATCACAAGATTTGAAGCATCGACGACAGTTGATACGCGGTGAAGTTAATAAAAACCGTTTAAAAATGTCATCACTATTAGTGATGTCCAGTCTTCAATCGTATACTTTTATCGTCAATAATAATATTTTAACCAAATTAGGTAGCGAATACAGTAGGAATAAACCTTATTTCCTACTCAAAATCACGATCTTCTTCGATCGTGATTTCAAAATCTACATTTTAGGATAAAAATAAAATCACAAAGTTAACGAAATATTTTCTTTAATTAAAATGTCATAATGAGGGTTTCCTAAAACGTATGCCACTAGTTGGCGCCACTTAGCCGTAAGGTCCCGCTAAGAAACACAATTATCTAGCCCCAAAGAAAGACTAAGTAAATGTTTTTTTTTTTTTTAAATAAAGTTTAAATTTTTTTATGTATTTTTTTTAACTCATACAAAATATTTAAACCAGAAACTATAAACATAGAATTTAGACAAGTTTCTGGACCTGCTCCTGCCCTGGTGATTTCAGAAAACTCCCATTATAACATGTTTTATGGACTTATCATTCCTTAAAGCATACCTAACAATTTTGGTATGATGGCTTCTTTATAATTAAATTAATCAGTCTACACAAGTATCACATGAGGGTCATTATTAAACTAAATTTAATTTACTTGCTGGTTGACATGACATTGGATGATTACCAAATATGGTGGGTAGTACGTCAGAATGTAATCACTTATTCGCGTACCCTTGCCTGAAACAACAGCTTAAAATTGTGCGGAGCATATTTTTGAATACTCTTTAGGGTACCAGTCGTCTGCCTTTTTGATATTTTTGACCCATAATAGCCTTTGTTCAGTGTCCAGTGGAAACCTGTTGGACATTAAAAACATCGATTCATTTTTGAGTTGACTATCAATACATTTATCGATATCACGATCGGTCTCTTAAGTACCACACTATGCGATACAAATGTTTGAATCCCACTATTTATAATTACATTACGAATGGTTTAATCACAAAACTACACATATGTATCCGACAACAAATATTGAATAAGATTTTCAGTTACTTTTACCTTAATAAGGTTCGAAATCTTAAAATTCAAGTCAAAACTAAATTGCCGGTGAAACGTAATGTCTTTATTTTGTTCATTCAGGTAACCCTGGCGGTTTTTACACCCTGGAACCACACAAGTCATCACTTTTATCACATTCCGTGCACTTATCGAACAGAAATATACATGAAAAGCTTTATTTTAATCACTTTTACTATTTGCGGTTTAGGTGCACTAGTATACACAAACAAAGATCGTTGACAGGCATTGCCGGCGTCACCCACAGATAAAATAGACTCGGTCTATCAATTTTATATGTCTATGCGCATATTAATATTATATGGCTACGTTCACAAATATTAAACTTGTGTTTCAAAAATTTTAGACCATTCGCCTATTCGGAAATTAAAGACACGAGAGATGTATGGGCATAGCTTGCTGCCTAACAGCTTCACTACCATACAGCCTACCTTACCTACTACCAAAATAGCGAGGAGAAGCTATTCGAATGCGATAGTCTAATCACCAGTAAAAAACAAATATGAAGTATATATCCAATGCCTTGATTAAGCCCGTATTAGACGGTTGGCAACGAACTTAGAACTGGAAATGGCGTCAATGCCAAAGAATATCATAGTATTCTCCAAGTATTCTGTCTAACAATAGGTTGTCAGTGAAAAAAGGCGAGAAATTCAAATTTTCTACGGAAACCCAACTCTATGGACCTAAACTTTTTGAATTTGCCGCACGTTTTTCTATTGCAAGCGATGGTTAGACAGAGTATAACTTTCATTTTTATCCTGTTTTATACTCTATCCAGCGGCCAGGCAGTATGGCTTAGTGCTTTCGCCTGTCCACAAGGACTAAAAATAAAAAAAACTATCCAGCGGCCCTTACCGCGAAAAATGAAATTCGTAACTTTCGAGGATTTGTCTCTCTCACGACACTGACGCCTTAGTTTGAGTGACAGAGAAAAATTCTCGAAATTTCCGAATTTCGATTTTCGCGGTAGTACGTAGGCCTACTTTTCAGTAGAAAACTGTAGCAGAATTAAAAAAAGGTAAAGAATACCTTTCATTAAATTAAAAAGGTCAAAATAAAACACCAATATTCAAATAAATATTTTGTATTACTCGTTTGTTTTCTATAATACATAGTTACTTACCTACCTAATTATCACTTTTTTATAATCGAAGTTACCTACATGTTACCATACGATTGAAGGGCTTCGTCTAGCTAGCGCGATTGCCGGAGCAGGCGCGTGCTTTTGTACTTCGAAATTCGTAATTTTCGAGGATTTGTGAAAGCATAATTAGAATGACAGAAACATCCTAGAAATTTTCGGATTTCGATGTTCCGCTGCCATTTCGCCATTTAGCGCGTACTACTATCAACTGAATCTTGACTCACAATAGGAGCTTGTCATTGAAAGTGAAATTGCAGCCTCGTACAATTTGACTTTTAATGTTACTATGACCGGGATGCTTAGCCAAGTTGCCAATCGCTAACGTTTTACTAAACGTATCGTAGTTTTCCCTCTCTGTCACTCTCTCATATTAGTGCGACAAAGGCAGATGCTTTTCGCTTACGATTGACAATAATAATTAAACGTTAGCGATTGGAAACTTGTCTAACCACCCTGAGGCCATACCGCGAACCACGAACGAAGTGTTGTCTCTATCTCGCACTCGTGAATTCGTACGTAAGTATAACAGGGAGGCCTAAGCTCCTATTGTGGGTGGTGGTTCGATTTTGTCGATATTACATACTATTTCATTACTAGGGGTACATCCGCTCCGAGGAAACCGTGTCAGCGTAGTCAGTGTAGGTCCTTACAATACAATAATGCAACTAATCACGTGATCAGTGTCAACAACGGTGCAGGCAGTAGTGGGGTGAATATAAGCCCTCACTTTAACCCCCGTTGACAGACATTTGATGTCGTCAATACAGTCAGCTGAAATATGCTTTATTTTGTCTTAGACAGTCGAATTGGCTATTAAATTTAATAAAAATATTGACGTTTTATGACAAAGTCTGATGTCCATTACACGTCATACAAAAAATGTGGAAATTTAACTTTGTTGAGAATTAGTTTTAAAGGATCTTGTTTAACATATCCCAAGTTCATAAAGTATAAATGACACATATCCTCTAGCCTGAGTTGCTTGTCTCAAGTGACAATTTATAATCGTTATCGTCATGCGACATTGCAACACGTACGGTCGAGGAATTTAATTTCCTACCCATTTCGTACCTTGTCATAGTAGCTATAATATGACAGTCCTAGCAGCTTTCATATTGATTGTCACTGTGACAAGGTACGAAATGGGTAGGAAATTAAATTCCTCGACCCTACTAGGGGATCAATGCTAAGTACAAGGGTGTTCTGACAGTTCTGACAAAACCTCGTCGGCGGGAACGAAATAAAATATAGACCACAAGGCCAGTTAAGACTCGATCAAATATATGCGTTTCGAGAGCGCGGTATTGGAGAGCACCATCCATCACGCTCTCTAATCGCTCTCAAAACGCGAGTGTTTGATCGATCCTTTATGCTGTGGACAGACAGCGCAGAGATAAATCCTCGAAATTTGCGGATTCGCTGTTCATACACAATTTCCAGTACACGTGTAACCGACTCCGCAGGCCAATGTACGCGCAATCTGTACGCAACTTGGTACATGTCTACATTATCTCGCCATATTGTCACCCGACACTCTAGTGAATAATGAGAGTAGATATTTCCATTTGAGATTAATTATATGTGGATGCAAGCATCTTCATACATACAAACAAAATGGTTTTAGCTCCTTTAATCATCATTTTTCGCAAACACACACCACATAAAGGGTGGCCACTGTTATACCGAGCAATACAATCATAAAAACCCAGCAGATATTAAATTTATTACATTCTTTAACTTAGGTTTTCTAATAATAGGACCATTAAAGTAGAACGAGATTCATATTTGTATTTTAATATTGACTGTACAATAACATGAGTCTTACCTAAAGTTATGTTTCGAATAAAATACTAAGAACAATGTTATTCAATAATGAAGACTAGTCAGTGCTTATCAGACCTTGTTATGTGCCAGGTTTATTTTCCAATTATGTAGTAGATCGTTACCTATAATATGGAAAATCAGGGGGAAAATTTTCTCTTTACCCTTTAGAACCCTTTTGCTACAAACGAGTTCACTCAGAAATAGTATACGCAATGCAATGTTATGTTATGTATTGTCATTTCATTATTATCTAGGTGATTTCTGAAAACTTATTTGCTTTAGGTGAATGAGGTAATTCGGCACATTGAAACAATGAGGGTTTTCTCGAAAACGTATGCCACTAGTTGGCGCCACTTAGCCATAAGGTCCCGCTAAGAAACACAATTATCTAGCCCGAAAGAAAATCTAATTAGAACGTCATTTCAGAAAACCCTCATTGAACATAATATTTTTGATTACATATTAAACTGTGGTTTTCGTAAACTACCTATTCACACTCACAAAATCACGCTACGAATCATAACCGAGCATCGTCATAATTGATGACTTATAAACCTTAGTTGAAATTAATTCAAAGGGTACTCGTATTTTCGTATTTATGTTTTCAAAAGTCAGTACAAATATAAGTATAAGTTAGCAATTTTTTTTAAACTATTGTGTATTATCCTTTTCATCCCTTAATATTTGCCAACTCGTCCCAAAAGTATGTTTACCAGACCAGCTGGCACAATCAAAATTTGTCAAAAATCACGATCACGCAAGTCAGAAATAACGAAAATGACAATAATATAATTACAGTGTCATAACTTTGTTTTACCAACAAGAAATCATTCATTAGATATTTCTAAAGTCGAGATAAACAGTAATTATTATCCGTATGGGTACCTATTTTCAACCGTTACTCATACTACTAAATGTACACACGTAATTACAAGGTATATCTAAGGCACAAACAATCAGACGTTTAGTTCTATACCTACGCAAATACCTGTTCAAACGTGATCCACTGATCACCAAATAAAAATAATTTGAAATTACAATGATATTTTTATGTTATGTGTAGGGAAATCTACGAGAGTTGAAGTCAGGGATCGGAACCGGTTTTTTAGAAAAACCTCGATATAGCTCAATATTTTGAATTTTTTACGCTCTTTATGTAGTATTCAGTATTTTATGTAATTATTAACATCATGTTTTACAATTACTCCATTAACAAAAAAATTATAAACCGAAGAACGAAAAAGAACGGAATTCGAACCGTTCTTTTGTATGAAGCAAAAACCGTTATCCGATCCCTGGTTGAAGTAACTAACACATTACACTAACGAGGCATGTAAATACAACAAGAAATTACTCTTGTTTTTTTATGCAATCACATGATATTTTACTACTGATGAGTAAAACTGCTCTGTGTAAACTGACTGTGTGTTCATTCAACTCAACTCTGGAGTTTCCTACACCTATCACATGACAGTGCTGCCAAAAGTACACTTTTGTTTCCGTTACTCGGCACGAGATGGCGCTAGTAGTACTGGGTTTTCTAACATTCTAGGACATCATTTTATTGTATCATAAATCTCAAATAACAGGTTTATTGGGTGATCAGATTATTGTATATCAAGCACTATAAACCATAAGACATGGTGTTTTACAACAAATACCTTACTGTACTGTATCTGCTATCGTTATAGAATAGCCTTTTCACAACATCATAATAGTCGTATACAATTTAGTTAATAGGTGGATGGAGCAATGTTTCATTATAATATTTTTGGTGTAGAAAAGAATCTCGTTATAAGGACTTGCTCCTTGTATTAGACCAAATATTAAATAATTGAATCATCATATTTATTATATACAAATCGATTAGGAACCAAACCGAAATGCCCTCCTAAGCATAAGTGTTTTAACTAGTTTTAAAAATGTCAATCAATTATTTACTTTATTAGCTTACAAACAGTTACAGGTCAGCTGTCATTTTAAAACTTAGATATCACACTTATGCTAAAGCTCAATTAACACCTGCTATGATTAGAGACGCAACTATGGGTAAGAGAGAGAGGAAATTATCTTTATCTCTTTTTTGTATGTAATTTTGTTTCATAACTAGCAACAGCAGTGACTTGGCTTGAGTTGCATGAGATAAGGTAGAATATATCAGAATTTTGAGGCATTTGTATTGCTCAATTAAAAAGTACGTAATTATTAATGACTCATCAACCCCTGTCAGTAAAACAGGCGGCAAATTCAAATTGTCTATGGGAAGACTTTCCCACCTATATTTTTTAAAGGTGCCGCCATTATTATTGCCAATGAATGGGCAGATTATACAAACTTTACAAAGTATCCGCCATTTTTTTTCTGGAACACGGTTCATAGAAGCTTGATATACAAAAGAAAACATAATCAACATAGTTTTGGTCCCAGAATAGATGTTTAGATATTGTACTTTATACTTATAACTATATATTTACAATATACGCGCATGTGTGAGCAGGTGCATCAAATGAGCACGTGTAGAACTCATGTCTTTTAGCCTTATTTATATTTTGAGCACACACAGGTCTCGGGTCTCGCACGATAAATTCACCTAAGTTGACGTGAATAGTACACAAAATGAGTAAGTACCATCATAAAATTTATCCTCCATTAAGAAGCAAGCGCGATTCAAGATTCAAATTCTTTAATGTACAAGAACACAAGTCAAAAATACAGTCAAGCGACATACTTATATTAGTTTCTAAAGCGTATATCGATGTTTATTCGATGTATTACATACCCATTGAACTGACAGATGTCAGATTAGACCATTTAGACTTTTCTGTCAGGAACTATAGCTGCCGTAAATATCGTTCTGTAAAATCTAGCTGTAACTTGCTCCTTGTCTCGCCAACTTTGGTGAATTCCGCCTACAGAACCATGCTGCTGCCATGATATCTTAAATGAGATTTAGTAGGCTTAGCACAGGATCAGTGCGACAATATGTCGCCGCGAGATAGACTATCCATCCCTCTTTAATTCATATAGTTGGTAAAAGATCGAAAATCTATCTCGCGGCGACATACTGACGTACCTATGTGCTAAGCGTACAGTTTAGGTTCCGCTTATCATTTTTGACAGTTATTCTATGGAACTGACACATCACGATTTGAATTGGGTCCTAAACTGAATCGCATTAGTAGGTCGTGGTAGCCTGAACTGACATCAGCTTAGCTAGTTTCTCGCTTCTGAATCATTTCATACTCTTTTTTACACGTACTCATATATGACACCTACATGCGTGTCAACGAAGCCTTCCCGAAATCTCAAAATCAGACCTAGCGTAGGTACAAAGTCGAGGACAATATCCAACACGAAATCACATAACATAACCGTTTCAATCGAGATTTATAGATTTTTAAAAGGTTCTGATCGACTGGCAACCTTTCAAAGAAAACTTTTAGTTTCTTTGCGTATGTTGGTAATATAGTCTTTAATTCCCAATGGGGTGTTCAAAGTGACTCAAAGTTATTGAATTGAACACATTGCACTATCACTTTGAGCCCCAACAGGCCAGACTTTCATACCCCAAAAAACCTATAAAGCCCGTGCCTAATTTGAAAACCTAGTCCGGCTGAGTGGAACACTGTGGGACAGGGTCTTCGCACTTGTACGCTCTAGGGAAGAGGGAGGAGTAAGACGGGGGAGGTTCGTACTCTGGCGGGGAGGTCGGAGTGGGGGAGAATAGGTGCTGGGAGGTCGCCGTGACGGTGACAGTTGGGGAGAGGTCGATGCAGGACGCTGGGATGTTGATCGGCGTGTCTGACGGCTTGGAGCGTTTGCAGCAGCATTCTGGAATAAAATTATGATTATTAAAGAATTGTACATATAACACAGATTACTCCCAGAACCAGAACACCCACGTTATTCAAACTCTTTAAATTAATCTTTAATTGTACCATAACTTTTATTTCCATTGTGATCACGTTATTCAAACTCTTTAAATTCATCTTTAATTGTACCATAACTTTTATTTCCCTAGGTATAGTTAATAGACTCTTTGGTGCTACCCTTTAAGCTTTCGCACTAACTTTAAACTTAGATGCTTAGTCGATTGGAAGATCAGATAAAGCCTTTATTAACAAGAAATTAAGACGAATAGCCAGGCACTTGTCATCACAGTTTCATGTCTGGTTTTGAAAGGAGTCAGATTTCCATGATTTACGATCCTGTTTTTTTGGGTCGTGGTGCTCAGCACAGTACGGTTTTAACAAAATCCTTAAATGCCCTCAATAATAGGTACGCTTATCTGTCATCCCCTTCTATCTTGGGCACTCCATCTAGCCTTCCATACACTAGGTACAATAGGTTTTTTTTGCATCTGAATAATTTCCTTGGTCGCTCCATTGGCTCATGCAAGGAGGTGCATCTTAAAGGCTTGTCCCCTTATTCATAAACGTTTGTTAACTTAACAAGCCGCTAATAATTGTTTGTCCCTTTCGGTCTCAACAATGTGTCCATAAGAGCAAGGGACAAACAATTATCAGCGGCTTGTTAAGTTAACAAACGTTTATGAATAAGGGGGTTGGAGTATAGCTACAGCATAGTGGTACTTACCCCAAGCGAGGCAGAACATGAGTATGGTGGCGCACACCAGCATGCCCACCACGAGATAACTCCACGGGCCATACGGCTTCAACGCGGCAGCGAACTCCAGGAACGCGTTAGACTTCTGCTCTCCCTCCGTGATCTTCACTGAAAGTTTCAAATCGCCTGGACTAAATTATACCGCTTTTGCAATATGGAACACATGGGGGAATATCTGAGCGTTTCAACCGCCTAATTTCGGTGGCATTTTTGCCGAGGTTTCTATTGTTTACAATGTGCTACTTTTTCATTTGAAGGAGGCACGGTACCTTATATAAAGGACGAAGATAACATTTAGAAACTTCAGCAAAAATTATGCCACCCAAATTGGGCGGTTAAAACGCTCAGATATTCACCCACATGTAAAAATGTTTATTTAAGTATTCGTTACATTTTTATCATAAATAGACGTTAGATTTGTACTAATAAGACGCCTTCCAAGAGTATTTGAAGAGTATGCATAATATAAGATATCTCTGGATAGCTTAAAAATAATAGCCCTTTAACTAGCTTCAAAATCAAAGACCAAAATGTTACCCCGTTAAGTAATCACTAATCAGGTAGTCTGTTTTCGGTAAAGATTAACCCTCTTATTCATTAAGTTCTCCTAAGTTAGCAAGCTAATAAGTTAGTATCGTTTGTCCCTTCCCGCTTATACAAATATTGACAAGACGGAAATGGACAAACTATTCTTAACAGCTTGCTAGGTTAGGAGACTTTTATGAATGAGGGGCTATGTAGGTACTTTGGGTTATACGAGCATTCAATGCCCTTTGAGATGATGTAGGAAAAAATTAACATGTAGACTGGAAAAGCTACTGTATTCCCAACTCCTTTCAAACTTTGATGATCTATACTTATGAAATAAAACTATAAAAACGGATAAAGTTGCGTATATTAATTCAATGTAACTTCATCCCGACGTTTCGAACACTTTACAGGGTTCATGGTCTGCGGGCGACGCCATTTTTCATAGTTTCATGAGTAATCCTCCCGGTAAACGAAGAAAATATGATCTATACTTACTTATGACAGAAGGCTTCGTCATCCCATCATTTTGTTCCAGTCCCAACAGCTCCTGATTCCTTGCTGCGAACCGTCGCAGCAGCTCCAAAAGTGGAGGGTCTCTCCTGTGCATGCAGGCTGACGTGTCTTCATCTTCGCCACCAGGGCAGTGTCTGACGCCATCGCACACCAGGTATGAGGATATGCAGAGGCTTGTCATGCCGCATATGAATTGAGATTCGTTGTTGCAGACGGCACCTGAAATTGATAGGTGGTATAGGATAGGATGTCATGCAGAAGTTGGCATCTTGGGATTAGATCTGAGTAACGTAGGCTTTTTCATAGTTATGATGGTCTCATAATTTATGAGTCAGCGCTGCCTTAATATCCTATCAAGGATAAACGTTAAAATCGGGACTATATTAGAGCACCTGGCAGTGGTACGATGAAAGCCCCTGATTGGATCTATAGACAAGTCATATTTTTCCCAACATTGTATAATTGTAAGTAGCTTGTATGTGACAGCTGTAGATTGCTATACATTTCGGTCGCCTCGTCGGCCAGTGTACATACCTGGTGGGTCACGGAAAAACAGCGCTAGCTTAGCCAGCTACCTGCTGAGTTGTGACCCATTTATGGCAAGCTGTTGTTGTGTGCTTATTTGTAAAATGTGTATAATTATAACATTTATGACCATCGTGCTTGTCATAAATAAATTTTATTTCATTTTATTTAAGCCTTAGTCTACCTATACGTAAATCTCTTAATCGTCTGTACAATGGGTTGTGCTCTGAAGAACTGTTCGACATGATGCCAACGTCCACTTTTCATCATCGCACCGCTCGCCACCGTCTGGGCGCTCATCCTCACACCTTGCAACCTAAATGGTCGCGCACCGTGCGGTTTCAGAGGAACTTCCTCCTGCGGACGGTCCGTCTGTGGAATGAGCTCCCTGCCGAGATTTTCCCGTTGGACTACAGTATGGGGTTCTTCAAAAGAGGAGTGTACAAGTTCTTATTGGGTCGGCAACGCGCATGTGACACCCCTGGGGTTGCAGGCGCCCATACGCTACGGTGACTGCTTTCCATTAGGCGAGCCGTATGCTTGTTTGCCACCGACATGGTATAAAAAAAAAGTAGAAGTTGGAATAAACATACTTAAGAGGTAAGGATAAGGTAGAAGACGTTTGTGAAAGGTGGAAAGTTACGCCATGGTAAGGTGGCCAAGCTAAGGTGGTATTTTGTCTCTCAACGTCGATGTCTTTATCTTCAAGGTTCTTTCTATCTTCACCTACGAACAAATAAAACATGGAAGCCGCACGCCATACTAAATTGCCTTTCAAAGACGGTCCTGAATTTTAGTTGACAAGTGACAACCCATCTTCAATGCATAACGGCAATGTCAATCTATAAAAACTTAAACCGCCATTACAAAATAGTTGTGATTGGTCCATCAAAGTTTTGATTAGCTATATTCTATAAACATTTGTCAAATATGTTGCGCCGAAATATGCGCGTAGTTAAGAAAAACGCTATGTCCTGCCCATCTTGGCACAATTGAACAATTGGTTTTGGGGGCATTTTTGAGCTGGCGTTAGACATCCATGTTATATATGGTCGCAGATCTTCACTTACCACTGTTGACAGCAGTGACGACCAACCGAAGCTTCTCCGTATGCTGATACGGCGAAGTAGGTGGATTCCACACGATTTTGATCTTGGACGGCAGTAGCTTGGTGCCGGCGCGCGCTGCCACGGCTGCGGCGTTCCCACCGCATAGGTTCATCCGCCATATTGGTTTTATTGCGTCACCTATGTACTGAAAAAGAGAGAAAAGGTTTTTTAATCAGGGGCCAAACATCTACAGGATTCTTGTAGGTATTCGGAAAATGTCAGTACAAAGAGCTGTGTGAGAGATAGGCACGAAGGTACACGTGACTTTATTTGGCATACCTATCAATGTAGGAGAGTACAATCAGTAGTGTCAGTACGATTCCCATAAAGATGATCGCGAAACGACCACATCTGCAAAAACCCTTTATCTCATAATGGCTTTCTAGTAAAACGACCCTAAAGAATAAAGTCTGAATACTTTGAATATCAGAACGGTTCACTATCAAAATTACTTGTTCGCAAAAATACCACATGTCTCGCAGAAGGTATAGATCTTAAAATGCCCTAATAGCATAATAACTAGATCGCAAATGAACATAATTCCAGAACGGCATAATAGCATTTTTTTGTCTGTTATTACCATGGTTACCGTCACCTAAGTCACGCTGGATGTATGCAAAATGATGCTACGTGCTGGTTTTATGCAATTATGCAATCATTCGTGTTGTGTGTTGTTTTATAGGTGGTTCATTAAAGAAAGGGCTTATTAATAAAATGCATGTTTAAGTAACATAATTTTGTATAAAACCGGCGAGATTCAGGTCACTGTAATCATGACAATAACAGAAAAAAAGTTGTATCACCCATGTTGGTACGTAATGCACATTACATATGACAATAAAAACTATACTATTGTCCACTACCGTCTCCAAGTTCCGGAGGCCTCTCAAGGTCCTCGTAGAGGTCCACTTGGCCCCAATTGACCCCGTTGGATCACCATCAATAGTCATTAACGTCTGCCATTGCACAAGTGCCACAACGCTGCACTAATAGGTATCACGCCATCGTATTCTGTATACTTCGGTTTTATTCAAAAACCGTACCGTCAAAAATAAATGCTATGGAAAGTCGGCCATATTTGTTTATATTTTTGTTGTTTTCTGCTCAATGGTATACTTAAATAAGTTCTGACAATCTCCTTAGCTTGGTGGTGAGTTTGTGACCCTGCCTACGAAACTGGAGTTGATGCAGGTTAAAATGGCGAGCGTTTATTTGTAATAAAATAATGTACAAGATATCATAACGTGTTGACATTTATTTTGACCTCTTTCAAATTTTATTGTAGTCTCGTCTATTAAAGTACCTACCTAAATGATCTTGCTTTCTAAAGTACAGGTACCTAACGGTTTGTTTAATAATCCCCAAATAATTATTGTCAGCCTCTTTAGCCTAGTTGGTAGTGACCCTGCCTACGAAGCTGGAGGTTCCGGGTTCGAATCCCGGCGAGGGCATTCTTTGTGTATTTATTTATCACAAACGTTTGTTCCTTGGTCATGGCTGTGTGTATGTATCTAAGTATCTATACGTATCTATTTATTATATATATCGTCGCCTGGTACCCACAACACAAGCCTTAATTGAGCTTACCGTGGGACTAGGTTGATTTGTGTAAGATCCCAATTTATATTTATTTATTTAGGTATTTAATATATTATCGGGAACAGGCCCTGCCTGCCTGGGTGCCTTTTCACCAGAGCTGTGCTGTGTAATACATGCGTAAGAGACGTACTACGCTCGAAGAATGTGATTGGTCGATATAAAACGCACCCGTATACCATGGCACCCTAAGGGCCTGGCCACGACATTGGTCTAAGGCGATCGGCTTAGCGGAAAACGTATGGTGCTCCCTCTCGTACCCATATCGGCATCCCGCTCCAACTCATGGATTCGCTCGCCGCTGGTCGCCTTAGTCCAATGTCGTGGCCGGGGCATAATGGTCTGGCCACGACATTGGTCTAAGAAGACAGGCTTAGCGGAAAACCATACGTGCGAGATAGTTCCTACATCTGCATCTCGCTCCAACTTATGGATTCGCTCGCCGCTGGTTGCCTTACAGGCCACCATCAATGCCGTGGCAATAGACCAATGTCGTGGCCAATACATTAAGGAGCTTTTCCGCCAGAGCTATGCAGTGCGGCTGCGTTTTATATCGAGCAATCAATTTCTCCGAGCGTACTACGTGGGTGAATATCTGAGCTTTTCAACCGCCTAATTTTGGTGGCATCATTTTTGCCAAAGTTTCTAAACGTCTCAATGCTATACTTCGTCATTTGTAATAAGGTACCGTGCCTCCTTCAAATGACAAAGTAGCACATTGTAACGAATAGAAACTTCGGCAAAAATGGTGCCACAAAAATTACGCGGTTGAAACGCTCAGATATTCACCCAATAGACCAATGTCGTGTAGTAGAGAGAGAAGAAGAACAGTAGAAGCCAACAAAAACGAGCTCTTACAATAAGCAGTAAACGTCTCAATGTTATACTTCGGCACTTGTATAAGGTACCGTGCCTCCTTCAAATGACAAAGTAGCACATTGTAACGAATAGAAACTTCAGCAAAAATGGTACCACAAAAATTAGGCGGTTGAAACGCTCAGATATTCACCCAATAGACCAATATCGTGTAGTAGAGAGAGAAGAAGAACAGTAGAAGCCAACAAAAACGAGCTCTTACAATAAGCAGTAAACGTCTCAATGTTATACTTCGGCATTTGTATAAGGTACCGTGCCTCCTTCAAATGACAAAGTAGCACATTGTAACGAATAGAAACTTCGGCAAAAATGAGGCCACCAAAATTAGGCGGTCGAAACGCTCAGATATTCACCCAGAGAAGAGAGAAGAACAAGAGTAAAAGCCAACAAAAACAAGCTCTTACAATAAGCAGTTTGCAGGCCTGCGTAGCGTTCGCCCGCGGCGGCGCCTGCTCATCGTGCGTGTCCTGCGCGGCCACGCTGCGCGCGCCCCACTTGCGCTGCGCAGGCGCAACGCCCGCCAGCAGCGCGGGCGCGTCTAGCGAGCCCCGCTCCCATTCTGACAGGTTCTCCTGGAACAAAATAGTACATTGAGCATCTGGAGGTAAGTACGGTATTACTAACGAGTGTTAGAAGCCCGACCCCGTAGGCGGAGGGCTTTTAATGACTCGACTTAGTGTGCCTCTTACCGATCGTGATGCATATAATGTTTTTCAACACACTTGCCGACAAAAAATAGTACATTACGACACAAGTGCGAAAAACGTTTTTGCACGTGTCTCGTACGACGTTTTTTAGTGCAGATGGCCCTCCGAAGTTTTGTACCTGACGTAAAATGATACACTTCTCGCACTACAGCCTAAAAACCATCTGCACTAAAAAATAAGTTCCTTTTAAGACAAAATATTATTAAATCACGTATTGACATTTCTGTTACTCCCTAGGGAATTTCATTTTTCTATTACTCCCGCTACGCATGCAAGCAATGGCGCGCTGAGACAGCAAGTGTGATGAAAATAACATTTCTTACTCAATATGGGTACGGTTACTTTTAATCGGGGGGTAGAAACAAGCGAATAACGTGTGACATATGAACATAATCATTCGAAGAACGCAATTGCTGGACAGCCTAGGATAGTCCATTATCTACTTGGGAAACTATTGTGCACTCCCCGATTACCTACATGGCTTTGTAACGTGTTTTTTATTAGTATTATTAGTTACAATTGAAACTTATTGCTAAGACTATAAAACCATCATTCAATAAATGCAGACCATTAAGATGGGTTGCACCAACATTCATAGCATAATTGAGGAATATAAAGTTGTCAATTCGTCTTCCCGATTCTACAATGAATCAGTTCTGACTTCTGAGGTAAAAGCTAACACAAAAACAGTATCGCTGCTAACTAGCATTGTTTAGATTGTCACGCGGATTCTCATGCCTGTGCCATTTCCATACACGCAATGTTACATTACGCATGCAAGACCCATAAAAAACGGCAAAGCGCAGCCATTTGCATTCACGATTTCACAGGCTAGGCTCTCAAGGCGCATTCAGACCAAACGAGCATTCGCTATTCTATCCCCCGTTCTACGAAATCAATGAATCACGTATTGTGTAACGATCGAATTCCGTAGAGTGGGGGGATAGAATAGCGAATGCTCGTTTGGTCTGAAGCACCTTTATGACTTTGCATAATTATTTATTACACTTTATCAGGGATTTTACCGCGTTATAGTTTAGTGCTACCGCTAAACCTAGCGCGAAATAAAATTATATTAAAAAAAAAAACAAAATACCTTGTAGTTAGTTTTTCTTTTGAGCTAGATAATTGTGTTTCTTCGCGGGACCTTACGGCTAAGTGGCGCCAACTAGTGGCATACGTTTTCGAGAAAACCCTCATTGGCCTGAACTTGCGCAAAGGAGGTAGTTGGTGGAGATCTGAGGCAGAGGCCTCTTGTTCAGCAGTGGGAGACGCTTATAGGCGAAGGATTATAGTTCGAGAAATATAAATTGAATGTTTATTTCTACTATTATGTAGGTAGAAAATTACCAATTTATATTTCACGAACTATACCTAAAACGCGGCGGGGATTAACTTTTTAACAGATTTTAGCTTTTTGGAAGCCACGCCTTGTAGAAAATAAAAGTGTCAATGACGTCATTCACGTCACGCGATTGCATGTACTTAATTAACGAAATGGACTTTTTGTAACAAAAACCACACCCGGTGTCGGTGATTTGTTAGCCTGTTTATATCGCGATTTGGAAGTTATTTCACTTTAGGTTGGCTTTATAATACAATTCATTATAATTGTAACCTAGGGACCAAACAGGTAAATGTTGTACACAGAGTGTATGAAAGTCTAATACGGGCTAAGCTCTTGACGGGGCCTAGTTTAGGACATAATAAGTATACATTTAGATAACTTGTACTTAAAATTAAAGCAACAAAAGTATTATCAAACCGCGATTAGAATGGGATTCGAAAGTACTGTTGACACAAGTCAATCTAGGTATTCATAGTTAAATTCATATATTCATATTTTAAGTGCAGATCCTTACAGATAATAGATTAATTAATCACTCACAACATCTATAAACAACTCTTTCTTGGTAAATGTCGTGTCATTTGTCGTGTCAACAGTGCTTTCGAATCCCATTCTGATTCCGGTTTGATAATATCCGTACGAAATAATGCAGCGCGCAATGTAGAGCAACACACTAAAGTTAAACGCTCGTTGACAGCTAATTTCAAAAGCAGATGATATAACGGCCATATCAATATTTACAAATGTTCGTACCTACATTGCTGCTACCGCTCGGAAAATCTTTTAAAAAATCTGTGGGGTCATAATTAAGTGTAACTTTAAAAACCTAGTAATCCATGATACAAAAATATCCCCGGCAAAACTACTTCATCCTTCCCAAAGAATATCTATACAAATCAACAAAGTCAATAACGCAGCAGACCTTGAGGCGTATAATACAATAGATATGCATCACATCTACACCGATGGCAGCAAACACGACGGCGGAGTTGGCTCAGCGCTCGTCATTTACCATCCGAATGGCAAACGAACTATAAAGCGTAAAAAGCTGCATAAACACTGCACCGTGTTCCAGTCAGAATGTGTTGCCATTGATGCAGCCTGCGATACGTGCGTTTTTCACAAATTCCCTAACACAACCATCTACTCCGACTCCATGGCAGCTCTTCAAGAAATTGCCAACAGAAGCAGCACTAACCGCACCATCAACAACATCCACAAGAAAATTATTCAGATACAACAGACAGGCTCCATATCTTTCTGCTGGATCAAATCTCACGTAGGAATCGAAGGAAACGAGGAAGCCGACAAAGAAGCAAAAATCGCTGCCACACTTCACAAAGCTCCAGACTTCGACTTGATCCCCGTGTCTTACATAAAAATTCTTACATAAAAATTCTATGCCGCAAAGAGACCGAAGAAGCACACAGCAACCTTTACCTTACCTCAACCACTGGACTTCATTTGAAAAACTGGCTGCCTACCCTTAACAACATCCACGACTTCAAAAACAAGACCACCATAACTTTCCACCTAACCCAAATTCTCACCGGTCACGGATATCACAAAACATACCTCCATCGCTTTAAAATCACTCCTGACCCATTTTGCCCGTGCGACGCAACCACCCCACAATCCATTGATCACCTCCTCAGACATTGTCCTAAATTCACCAACCCTCGTCTCGATCATGAATTCATCTGCCATAACTTCAAAATTGACCCATACAACCTTCAAGATGTCATTACAAAAGAATCTGCAGTAACATCATTTTGCAAATTCACCACATTCATTATTAACAGTCTTAAAAAGTTCAACGATACATAGACACAAACGTATTCATTAACCATCTACATTAACTATAACGTATCATTATTATCATTAATCATGTATTTTATTTTGAAGTTTAAATTTTACCTTTAGCTACATAGTTTTTACTGGACTTCTGAAGCCAGCCGCCCGTACCATTCGCGAGGACTGGTCTCGAAAAAAATAGCGCAATTAAAAAAAAAAAAAAAAAAATCCATGATTTTGATTACACTAATGAATCAATTGCCTGGTTTATTTTATCGTCCTTATTTAGACACGGTACAACAGTTTTGTGTTATTTTAAGTTTAAGGAACGCTAAACATGTAAAATACAAGGAAGCAATCGAAGAGTTTTCAGAACCAAAGATAGGTACTTGTACTTATTGTAATGCAAATGTCAACTCATTATTTCCTCGAATGCAATGGCGGCGCATTCGAAGATTTCGTCACTTTAATTCGAAAAACGTCTAGCAATTCGATTGTAATGCAGTTTTTGAACATACAGTGTCGCCAGCGTTTATAGGCTACAGTAGCTGATTTTTTATGTACAGTCGATGTCAAAGATATCACTATGGTTTAGGCGTCAAAAATATATTTACACGACCTTAATGTCAAGGCAATAAGGTTGTGTAAATATATTTTAGGCACCTAAACCGTAATGATATTTTTGACGTCGACTGTACAGTCAGCTGCAGAGAAAAGTAGACCCCCTTGCATACAAATTCGTATGCAAAGGGGTCTACTTTTTTCTGCAGCTGAGTGTATATATCATCATCATATGGGTCGATTGTAAAAAAATGACATAATTAAGGCCTTAATCTAAACAAAAATTGCGATCGCGCCAATGTGTCAGCCTCTGTAGCCTAGCTGGTAGTGATAGTGACCCTGCCTACGAAGCTGGAGGTTCCGGGTTCGAATCCCGGCGAGGGCATTCTTTGTGTATTTATTTATCACAAGTGTTTGTTCCTTGGTCGTGGCTGTGTGTATCTAAGTATCTATACGTATCTATCTACATATTATATATATCGTCACCTGGTACCCACATCACAAGCCTTAATTGAGCTTACCGTGGGACTAGGTTGATTTGTGTAAGATGTCCCAAGATATTTACCCCCTTATTCACAAACGTTTGTTAACTTAACAAGCCGCTAATAATTGTTTGTCCCTTTTGCTCTTATCGACACATTGATAAGACCGAAAGGGACAAACAATTATTAGCGGCTTGTTAAGTTAACAAACGTTTATGAATAAGGGGGTTATTTATTTATTTAATAGTAGGTACCTAATATACTGCCGCGAGATGCAGTCGCATTGCTTTTGTGCTAGGGGTGCTTATGCTTATACTGAAGCTTGGAATGCACTGCGTAACACCACACGGCCTTGTACCATCCGAATACCTAATTGAAGTACAAAGCGCTTGTTGATTCAGGGAGCGTCGTAACATATAAATATTCATACAACATGCCTGATGCGCCAGAGTTGAACAACGGGCATTTGTGTCGGAGATGTCTTTTTACGACTTATTTTTGCAATGTTGCGTGCGCTCATTAATCAATACCTGTACTGGACTCATCATCATCAGTCATGAGCTAGAACGTATCACATCATCATCAGCATATTACAGTCAACCGCTGGATGCTGGACGTAGGCCTCTCCTTTATGCGTATGAACGCCCGTAATCGTCACGCTGAGCAAGCGGTTTGGCGATCGCAGTAATGTGTCTATTATGATGAGTTGATGACGCTGCTGCCCATTATCGATCTCAAATAAATGAATGGTAAGCGATACTTCAATCCGGTAGTCGATTCTTACGACACCCACGGGAAGATTTGGGGAGGTGACAAATGTATTCTTACTGCCGTCGTCACCACACGTCGCCAACCAAGGGATTCAAGGGCCTTAAGAAAAATAAGGACTAATGGCCTAATAATGATGTAGAGGAGTGGAGATGCGAGTTTTTGCTATAGTTGCCGATTTCTAACAATGAACTATTGAGATTTATAGATATGATTCATAGATTTATAGATATGAGGGTAAGACTCGACATTTTTCCGATAGTCTTAACGTCATATATATAATCTCATTATAAACTGTCGCTCTTTATTAGAAATCGACAACTACATATAATATAGTTATAGTTTGAGTAAGTAGACGCATATAAGTTCCAAACCCATTTCGCGTTCTCGCAACAGTTGTTAGATATCTCACTGAAGTAATTAGATCATTGTTTCCGTTTCGTAAGCTCCATTGTTCAAAGATAGGTGCTAATAAAGCGATTCAGTTTTACTGGGTCGGGGTCGACCATCTTCTGCCTATTTCAGTACACTACTGGGATTAGTTATTAAGCCTCCCTAATAAGTGCCTATGCGTATGGACGCTTAGGAGGTAAT
Organism: Thaumatotibia leucotreta; assembly: GCA_025490895.1. Taxonomy (NCBI): domain Eukaryota; kingdom Metazoa; phylum Arthropoda; class Insecta; order Lepidoptera; family Tortricidae; genus Thaumatotibia; species Thaumatotibia leucotreta. Next base: position 10,931 of record JALPQI010013354.1, on the reverse strand, counting down.
TGCCCATAATCACCACGCTGGGCAAGCTGGTTAGCGATCGCAGTAGTGTGTAAATGTTATAAAATTTAAGTGTCTCCAAGCCTGGGATCCAGGAACTATCCAACACCAAAATGGAAACATACCAAAGCGGGACTCTCTGCATTATGGAAAGGAGGATACCCAAACAAAATCTCAAGAACCTCAACGCTTTCCTTAGTGGATATTTTACATGAAATGCGATCTCTTTATAACGATATATCTACCACTAGACCGGAGAAGTAGCAAATTCGACATAATCCCGCGTCAGTAATGTACCGAGGAGAAGTATCCAAGATTGGGAATGTTCCATTGGAAAGTTCTTTATATTGTTCTTGGTACATTTATTGCCAAGCCAGCTAGATTTCTTCGGCATTTGATGAGTTGATACAGTCAACAGTGTGAAACTCAAATGTCAAATAATGCGATCGACGATGTCGATACTGTTCAAAACATGCCGTAAGTAATAATCCCTAATCTGAACGAGAATGTTCTCAGAGGCAACTCGTATTTTCTCATGAAAATTCCTAGTAATTTTTGGAAATCTTGAGAGTGTTCTGCTACTTGTACATTGCTAAATTCACGCCTCAGAAATCAGACACAACAGAATCCTTGTTTCCTTTTCAGTTTGTTTTCTTGAGACGATGATGTCAGCCTCTCAAGAGCACTTGCAATCATTTTCTCATAATAGGTTCATTACGGCTTCCATTAAAGACAATGCCGAAGAGTGGCTTAATGTGAAATCGATGGAATATAACTGCTATCCATCTCTGTTTACCTGTCTGTTGAGTGCCTACTGTAAAGGTACAAGTACAAACGTTTACAGTCTATTTCACATGACGAAGGGAGCTGGCATGATATTGAATCAAACTTTAGAATGCTTGCCGTCTCTGTCATGTGGAAGAATCGAGAATACACTTGAGTGAAGACAGGCTTCTTGTTAACATCTGTAATTCTATTGGTATAATATAGAAAACAAATTTTAATACGAAAGTACTAACGAGCGGTGTATTCTTATTCTCCTAAGTTGTTACAGTATCTCACACTGCATACTGTGCCTACCGCCTAGTTGTGATGGGTATGGGTACCCAGTCTTACAGGTAAATTCACCAAAGCTGGCATGAATGGATCGAGTAAGTGACAGAAAGTATCTATGTGTGTATGTCAAAATGACAGTAGATCGTGATTGGTATAGCAGGGCCACATACACACAATGATAGATGATGATAGATGTCATTCATTTCAGTCATTCCATTCATGCCAGCTTAGGTGAATTTAGCTGTACTATGGGGAAAGTTTCCATTAGAGAATATTCCCTATACAGTGTTGGGTAAGTTACCGCGAAGGACCCATCACTACCGCCTACCTACACAAAAGATCCCAATGGGTCGAAGTGTATCCGTAAGGGCCCCGCAAATAAGATAAAACCGCCTACCTATCACCTACCCCAGCGTTATTAATGCGAACTTACTTTCTCTCCATCCCGCTCTTACTCAGATATGGGTACGCGTAAGGTACAGTCAATAAGTAAGTATGGTGACGGCAGTAAGAATACATTTGTCAGCATCCCAGCAACTCTTCCTGCGGGTGTCGTAAGAGTCGACTAAGGGATTGAAGTGTCACTGACCATTATTTCATAAAAGATTGATGATGGGCATCAGCGTCATCATATAGTGGACACATTACTCTATCGCCAATCCGCTTGCCCAGCGTGGCGATAATGGGCATTTACCTATTAAGTAGTAACTACTAGTTAATAGGAGAGGCCTACGTCCCGCAGCAACTTAATTTCCGAATAATTTCTATGATATTTGCACCTTGAGATACATGCACATCCACCTCGGTGGCCGTTGTCTTTCTCAATCCTCGTTTATTTTTTCTTGAATTGACCGCAAATAGTTACAATAAATATTAACAAAGAGTATTCAAACTACCTTTTATAACCTACAAATAAATAAAGAAAAAGTTAAGTCCGCTGGGATTTGAACCACCTACCTCCAGCTTGATAGTCCAATTAACAAGCCACTGGACCAATCATAGGGTGATGATGAAGGTACAGTCAACCAATTGGAACCCTAGGCCACTGACGACTAGTGACGCTTTAAGTCAAGTTGTAAGAAATCTTCTACTACCTGTCATTGTGACATGGTCCTAGAATAGCCTAGGATTCAAATTGGTTGGGTGTACCTATGGGCAATGACCCACTCGTCTGCTCTTTACCGTACCAACAGTTAACTATACTAAGCATGTAATATATCCTGTCTGTAACAGTTTGTCGTTAAGTACATAAAACAGAAGGTTACAACGGGTAGATAGTAGTTATTAGTTAACTCGTGACTTTCAGTACCTTGATGCTAAATGAGTACCTAGTTATTTGAAAGGCAGTCCGTATTCTAGTACTTTAACGCGAAAGTATCTAAGTAATCACCGTCAGAAATATCGGAACGTATCGTATTGTCATAGTGTTAGTCTAAGGCCGTGGGTTTTCAGGCCGGCGACCACAGAATCAGATTTGGATAGAAGAAACAAGTTTATTCATTTATATGGCGGCCGAGCGTGTCAGATTTTGTACTGAAGTTATTACTTGCCTTTGATTTTAAATATGTCTCAGGCCCTTGAGTATTCATCTTTTTTTGTGTTGTTGCAATTAATATTACTTAAGGAGGCATTATTAATGTTTTTGTTCACTTCAACTTACAAAATTTGACGCCCGAAAGCTGCAAGCTGCGATTAAAGACGGACAACTCAGTGGATTTCACTGAGTTCATTTGACACGCTAAGTAGATACGTTTGCTTGATCTATGGTATATATGACATCTGTGCCGGCGACCGACGAGTGTCTGCCGCCGACGACGTTCGAATGTTTTTTTCGCGAATTTTTGAGGGTGGTTTCTCTGAAACGTCGCCGGCAGCGGGTAACCGACGACGGACATGCGTCGGTCGCCGGTCGCCGGCCAGGATGTTTAGCCAAATTGCTAATCGCTAGCGCTTAGTAGCGTATCGTAATTTTCCCTCTCTGTCACCTTGGAGGCACATCAGATACGAACTTCCCCTGTCAGTCTTGTGGCAAAGTTTGCCGCTCTCGCATAGGTCTATTTAGCCACCAAAAGCGATGTCTTCAGGGCATTTACACCTGGACGTTTAGCAAAGTTGCCAATCGCTAGCGCTTAGTAGCGTATCGTAGTTTTCTCTCTCTGTCACTCTTTGATATTAGCGCGATAAAGACAGTTAGCTGCGTTTCGCTTACGACTGACGATTATGCGCTAGCGATTGGCAACTTGTCTAAGCACCCAGAAAACTCACGGCCTGAGGCCTGAGTAAACGCTTGAGCGGGGCGTCCATGTATCTAATGGTGCATTCAGACCAAACGAGCATTCGCTATTCTATCCCCCACTCTACGAAATCAACGAATCACGTTTTGTGATTTATGTGTACCTATCTATCTATATATCATCGCTTGTACCCATATCACAAGCCTTAATTGAACCATAGAATAGAACTGGGTTGATTTGTGTAAAATGTCCCAAGAACCCAAGATATTTATTTATTTACTTTAAAATACCTAGGTATCTAACTTAACCTCCTATAGATTAACCTCAACCCAGAAAGATCCTCTAGCTTCCGGCATCCGGTCCACTTCCTCACCAGGTGGTCACATGACGCTAATTACCCAGCTTAACCTTCAGAACTAGATTGTGCAATTAGTCTATGTCAAACTGCAAACAATCTAGGTATTTAGTTTAGGTGTGGCTTCTAAGTACTACTGGCCTTTGCGTCTTTTTCAGACGATTTCAGGATGCTTAGACAAATTGCCAATCGCTCTAAGGCTTAATCGTCAATCGTAAACGAAAAGCAGCTAACTGTCTTTGCCGCACTAATATGAAAGAGTGACAGAGAGGGAAAACTACGATACGTTACTAAGCGTTAGCGATTGGCAACTTTGCTAAACATCCAGGTGTAAATGCCCTGAAGACATCGCTTTTGGTGGCTAAATAGACCTATGCGAGAGCGGCAAACTCTGCCACAAGACTGACAGAGGAAGTTCGTGTCTGATGTGCCCCCAAGGTGCCTTTTTTCCCTTCTGTCAGCTAAGGTTGCGAACCAGGACCCATCGCAATACTTCTGACCGTCTTCAATGCTTTTTCGTCCCTCCAATCGATTCCCCGCAAGCGTCTCCCAATTACGATGGTCAATTTTAAAGGCTTCTAAGTATGTATATGTATACGTATCAGAGACATCAGAGTTGGATAAAAGGTAATTTGAAAACTCCTTCAGATTACATTCACACAATTTGTGGGTCAAAATTATTTTCGTTGTCTTGTTTCATACCACTCTGTCACGCTTTTAGTTTCTGTTTCTACTCAGTAAATAAAAATAACGGTGCACTTGTTTGTACATATATCTTTTTCACGCTAGATTTTAGTCCATACATCAGAAATTGAAAACAAAACAAACGAAGCTGGAGGTTCCGGATTCGAATCCCGGCGAGGGCATTATTTGTGTATTTATTTATCACAAATATTTTTTCCTTGGTCATGGCCGTCTATGTATTTAAGTATCTATATGTATCTATCTATTATATAATTATATCGTCACCTGATACCCACATCACAAGCCTTAATTGAGCTTACCGTGGGACTAGGTCGATTTGTGTAAGATGTCCCAAGATATTTATTTATAAAACATAATTTTATACTAAAATCACCACGGTGGCCCATTTTTTTAGGGACACAAAATAAGACAACGAAAATAATTTTGTTCCTTGTATTTACATGGCGTTCAAGTGCGCATGACGTGCAAGCGGTGTGACATCTACTATGGAATCTTATACTTCACGCATCTGGTGTGACTCAGCCTTAAAAACTCGATATTTGTAAACACGTTCCTTTATAGACCTACCTCTCTACATTAGTTTTTCTGCTACAATGGTACGTGCGTTCATGCACGAAGTTTCTCGAATAAAGGTCGTCATTATCAGATTACTGGAGAAAAAATCACAAATTGATACGTTTAGGTACCTCCAATAATTGAAGGTTGATATCGCCACTGCTATTAAATGGGAAATGCCGATGCGTGTTTCGCAATAAATTTATAATGGTTTAAGTAGCCAATCGCTAACGCTTAATCGTCAATCGTAAACGAAAGGCAGCTAACTGCCTGTGTCACACTAATATGAAAGAGTGACAGAGAGGGAAAACTATGATACGCTACTAAGCGCTAGCGATTGGCAACTTGGCTAAGCATCCAGGTGAGACAAACTCATTTGCGTAAACGTTTGCCAGTTCAAAATAGTTACGCAATATTCTTTGGAAGCTCCAAACTACATAAATATCTCTCACGTCAATATTGAATACCAGCCAAATTAGTAATCCATTGAGAAAATTAGCGGCCAATAACATTCACGTTCTCAAAAATATATCCCACCTACAAGCGGTCCTACCGCGAAAACCGAAATTCGAGAATTTGGAGGATTTGTCTCTCTCACTCTAATGACGCCTTCGTTTGAGTGATAGAGAAAAATCCTCGAAATTTACTAATTTCGATTTTCGCGGTAGTAGCCTAAGTCGATTCCAAAAAAATTCTCACGGAAACGTTCTCAATCAGAACTTATTCATAAAATCTCATGAAAATTCTCGGAAATTTCCGAGATTCCGAGTATATTCCTGCAATTTTGAGACTGTTCTGCAACTTGTACACTGCTAGATATAAGATTAGATAAGATAAGATAAAATAGATTATAAGATGAGCTTAGGGGGCTATTTATTTAGTAAATAATCTTTTTCCATCGGAATTGTCCGAATTTACCTATTTAAATTTAATCAACAGCTTTGGAGTGGTGTCCATATTATTGCGAACAATGACGCCCATTTATCCGATCTACCGTTATATCTGAAGACTACATTTGTAATACCTTTACAAATGCAAATAAAATATGAAATCGCTAGTGATGTTTGAGTTATAACAATAACCAGGTTTGTTTTCCATTTCGATTGTTTCCATTAACATGTACTACAATAGTTGTCATTAATCACTGACACCAGTGACACTAACATTACTAAAGCGATGCTAGGCGAACATCATACAGGGTACAAAACTTGAGGTGATCTGGGTCGCGTTTTATAAAGTTACAATTTACAATTTCGCTGTTTGCCTCTCTAACGCACTCACATATTGGCTAGAAAGAGAGGCAAACAGCGAAATTGTAAATTGTAACTTTACAAAACGCGACCCTGATTAAGGTAGTGTGCTTAGCATACTAAAAACCACAGTAGGTACACTATCTTCGTCCAGCTCGTCATACTCAGTTAGAGCTATTGAAATTTAAACTTAATGAAATCGAAAACATTCGATTTACCTTCTTTAGTCCTTTAGAAATTACAATAGGCAGGACGAGGCTATTACTACTTAAATAAAAATATGCGCATCTATTTATTTACTTTCGAATAGTTATTTACACAAAATTATTTTATAATAATCGTTTAATAAATACTTTACCCAAAAAACTACAGTGTTAAGTTTCATTGTTAAGAAATAATACGGTTTTTACGTTATTGCTGCATTAAACATTATAACACTTAAAATCACTACTGGCTCCAGTGGAAGACCAGCACTGAGCTGTGCTTACAGCCCAGCAGTAAGCTGAATCGGAGGCCATTTTGTGGCACTTAGTTTTTTACTTACATTTATGTTTATTTTATGTTTTAATGTCTATGTTGTGTCACAAATAAATGTTTTTTCTTTCTTTTTAAAACAGCACATAACCATACCTAAGTCCAGAGTGGCGGAATATATGTCAAAAATCCTCATTCACCACTATTTTCGATACATTCTGTATGAAGTTTGATTCGCACACACGCTACACGCTACTGTTTGCTATGACAATGACACCACGTGACCGTTGGCCATGTTTGTTTAAAACCATCTGCGGCTTTGTCCGCTTGGAGTATTTTTTGTAAAACAAATGAATGGAGTTATGAATTAGAGTTAAATGAATGAGTTCTTTAAAATGATGCGTAAATCGTACCATTATTGAAGTGGTTACAATGATAATAATGATAAAGTAACGCAGAGACAATAGAAAAGGATTTTTTTATGAAGATTTTGTATCTCTAGATTGTAGACAAACATTTGCTTATAATTTCTGTTTACTGTTTGTTTTTGAAACTCCTTGATGCCAAATAAAATTTGTCTGTGTCTATGTCTAAGATTAATTAAGTAAATCTATACCGCATCTACACCGCAATAAGATTATGTAGACTCGAAATTCATTAGATGCTTTGAACCATTTTGTTTGAAGTTGCCCCCTACCAATTTTTTGTAACGCAAGTATTTTTCATTTGATCTATACTTTCGTTCCTAATAGGAAAATATTTACGTTCGCCGCATGGTGACGGCAGTAAAAATACATTTATTTTGTCACCACTCCAACACTTCCCGTGGGTTGCTGTTGTAACAGAAGGGATTGGTGTGTCTCTGACCGATTGATTATGAAAATGGGCAGCAGCCAATAGTCAAAGCCATCTTGAAATCCACAGAGCTTCTAACGTGGTCACAATGATTTTTTTAATTCGCCATGACAGACTGTAATATTGTCACACACCGTGACTGGCTTGCAAAGCAGTCCATAATTTGGCCCACCTTTTAACAAGACAGTACTTAATTCTAAATGCCGGTGACATAAAAACGTAATAATCGCATTATTAAAGACTAGTCGAAAATAAGAACTGAAAAGTGAAAAGCTGCGGTTGGTTTGACCCGCCGCCCGCAGCCGACAGCGGCCCGTTGCTCGCGGCGTCCGAATGGTGTGTTCGGGATATACTCGGGATCGCGGAGATACGTCGGGCGAAAACGACCACTCCCGAGCATTCCCGAACACACCTTTCGGACGACGGGCGGCTGGTCGAAACGACCGTGGCCTTACACTTAAGGTCAGTGTGGGTAAGTAAATTAAGCAACAACCTTAAATTAAGCAATAACAAAAAAAACAATAATAGAAAACAAAAAAATGCGTAATAAAATATTACAAATATCTAATTAATAGCCAATTAAGTTGTGCCGTAGATATAAGATATACTATTCAGTTTAAGTCGCCCTCTTTCGACAAAAAAATGCTGTCCCCACCTGGGTTATAATTTATAGTACAGAGACATTGTAAAAGACATTGAAAGTGTATCGTGATTTATATACTCCGTGCCCAGGATATGCTATCTACAAACTTACCTCGTCTCTGTTGTTATGTAACAGGTAATATACAAACCGAATACATAATTATACAAGCGCATGATCGGAATGACAACTATTTCCCTGATGAGTTATTTAATGTCTATTATGTAATGATACTCTTTAGTATCGGAATCGTAATCAAAACGTATATTATATGTACCTACTGTACCTAGTAACCTACACCACACCTATGTACCTATCTACGTCATAGAATAAGAAACAGACTGAACAAATAAAACATGGAAGTAGTAAGACATAGAAAATAAACTTTTCAAAAATGGTCCTCAGACTTTGTTGTCAAGTATCGACTACGTGGGACCATGTGGGACTCACCGAAACGTCCGCACGCCTAGCCAAGACGCCATCCTATCTTCGTTAATCGATAAATGATAAAACTATGAAAATAAGAGATTTCTACGAAAAGTCACGTGACCATTTCCGTACATTATTATGGTCACGTGACTCATCGCTTGTCGTAAACGATTGCAGAATGGCATCGTGTCATCATGTCTAGCTTAGCTGGGTGCTTAGACAAGTTGCCAATCGCTAACGCTTAATCATCAATCGTAAGATTCGTAAGCGAAAGGCAGCTAACTGTCTTTGTCGCACTAGTATGAAAGAGTGACAGAGAGGGAAAACTACGATACTTAGCGCTAGCGATTGGCAACTTGGCTAAGCATCCTATGCGGAAGAAAGAGATGAGGTAGAAAGTTTGCTTGCACGGAGAAATGCGATAAAAACAAGTTACCCTTCGCGTGATAGTTCCCAAGGTGTCATGGCCGGAAAATCGATATAGAAACTTCGCAATAAATTAACCTTCTTATTCATGAACGTCTCCTAACATAGGAAGCCGCTAAGTATTGTTTGTCCCTTTCGAGCTTATAAATATGTCTATAAAACCGAAAGGGACAAGCGGCTTGCTAAGTTAAAAGGGGTTTATGAATGACGGGTTAAGTGTAGGTTTTTTTACTGTTCGACCTCTGCATACTAGTAGTACCTATACAGTTAGAGTAAAAAAATAAACAAAAATGGCTGACTTTCCATAGTATTTGACGTCTTTCACATATAATATATCGTGAAACACTCTGCCGCACGCAATACTTTACCACGCCTTTCAAAAACGGCCCTGAATTTCAGTTGACAAGTATCGACACAATGCATCACGGGAATGAATTTCAATATCAACCTATAAAATTTAAACCGCCCTTTAAAAATAGTTGTGATCTGTCCATCAAAGTTTTAATTGGCTATGTTTTATAAACGTTTGTCAAAGAAGCTGCGCCGAAATATTATTATGTCCTACCCATCTTGGCACAATTGGACAATTGGTTTTGGGGGCATTTTTGAGCTGGCGTTAGACGTCCATGTTATATATGGTCGCAGGTTTGTTAACATTTTTTAGATTCTACTAACGAATGGTACCTATGCATACAATGATCATACATTGCATTACTCGTGTATGAATTGTATGACAGGCGTATTAATGAATCCAGCCACGGCGCGTTAACATGCCCATATTAGCCACGTATAGTATACATAATATATTAAATGTTTATTAACATTGACTGCTTCCGCTTAATCTGGCAGCTGTTTTTGCGAATCCGAAGTCCTAGCACATCTTGTTTAACAGCAATTCGCGGCATTCTACCTATCTCTTTTCAATAAATTCCATTTGATGGAAAATGGCAGCTGCCATTTCCTTTACGATCGCATTCCCCTGTTTCGTGAACCGATTTACAATTTTTTTTTTTCTCCAACGGGTAGCTATAACCTCGAGGTGGTCCCGTTGGCTCCAAATCGGGATCTGATGATGGGATCTTGGAAATACCGATTGAAGTCGGAGTAGAAGTAAATTTTATGCAGGTTTATTTTTTAATATTTTTTATTAACCAGGTTAAGGCCGGGATGACGCTAGGTAGAAGTAGTATTTTTTATTAACCAGCCAAATTCTTACATTTTCGTCTACTAATATCTAAGGGTTTGAATGGAAAATCAGATTTTTTTTCTGGATTTGGATCGGTCCCATATTAAAAGTTAATCGATATGACATCAGAATTAAAGCGTAAGTTTGGCCGGTGAGTGAAAAAAACCTGTAATTTGGTAAGCTCTAATTACAGGCGAATATTGTCAGCCTCCGTAGCCTAGTTGGTAGTGACCTACGAAGCTGGAGGTTCCGGGTTCGAATCCTGGCGAAGGCATTATTTGTGTATTTATTTGTCACACACAAATATTTATTCCTTGGTCATGGCTTTCTATGTATTTAAGTATCCATATGTATCTATTATCTCTCTATTATATATATCGTCGCCTGGTACCCACATCACAAGCCTTAATTGAGCTTACCGTGGGACTAGGTCGATTTGTGTAAGATTTCCCAAGATATTTATTTATTTTTTATTATGGTAATCCCATGTACTCTTAATCCCATTCCACACGTATACCTACATTAACACGTTAACATTACGTAAACCATATCTCAAGAAAAACACACCATAAATAATCGAGAAAACCGGCCGAGACGGTAATGCAACTGCACAAATTTGAACCTTACCACAACGCAATAAGGCTCACATAATGTGTGGTTTTGATAAAGCACGCCCTAGATTATTGGTCATACACCTGGTGTGACACAATGACACATGTTCCATTATGTATGTATGGTCGGCAACGATTTTAAGACTTTGAATAATACT